>APFE030714711.1:47554-92521 GCA_000404065.3 Pinus taeda
ATTAATAATTTAATTCATTTTTATTAATGGAGTTAGTTTAAAATGTTTCATAAATTTTAAGAGTTTCAAGAGATCATACCTGGAATACTATAACTCAAAAGACTTGGAAGCATTGATATGCCTAATCAGGCGAAGCCAATTTCCACTGATCTCATTCCCACCATCCTTGTTGAGGTTATTCGGACATTTCCTAATCTCAAGCGCTTCTCTTCCTAATCTCAGGCACTTCTCTCATTTTCCTCTTTGATAATGATATTCCCTAGCAATAATTTTGGCGTTCTCCAAACAAACATGATGCTTGGTTTTCGAGGAGTGCTCTTCAAGCGCTGAGGTGCATGATCTCCCATTCTTGAAATCTGCCATGTGTTTTTTAAGTCTTGTTTTTAAGGAACGCCATGTCTCTCCAATATAACTTTTGTCGCAAGAACAATCAATCTTGTAAACTCCCTTAAGTTGTTGTTGATCGATGCTATCCTTGACAGATATCGTTCTTTGATTAATTGTTCCACATGTTGTAAACTAAGTGAATATGTCTCTCTTTTTTAAAACCTTGGCAATCTTATCGATAACCCCTTGAATGAATGGAAGGTAAACTATCCTGCAGTTTTCTTTAGGGCCCTTGGGGAGGACCTTTTTTTCAGCGCTTTTTATAGCTTTCTTAATATCCTTTCCCTTGTATCCTATATCCCTAAAAACAAAGGTTAAGTGCTTAATCTCCTTATCAACGTGATCGGCGTTGGAAATTCTAAGGGCTCTAACCGCAAGAGCATTATGGACCCCAAATTTTTGGGATGGATGATGGTACGGATCAGCATGAAGATAGCTCTCAGTGTGGGTTTTCTTCCTAAAGACCTGGGGTCCCAAAGTACCATCCTCATTTCTGATCACGAGGACATCTAAAAAGGGAATACTACCTTTTTCTTCAAGCTCCATAGTAAACTTAATTTCTAAAGAGATAGAGTTAAAATGATCAAAAATTTTCTCAAGTTCAATCCTACCATGAGTCCATTTTAAGTTGGTGTCGTCAACAAATCTTTTTCACCATGTTGGTTTCAAGGGGTATGAGTCACCAACATTTTTCTCAAAATACTCCATCTATAAATTGGCGACTATTGGTGACAGGGGGGGACCCATTGCGACACTAGATATTTGCTCATAATAACTCCCTGGAAACTGAAGAAAGTGGAACGCAAGTAGATATCCACATGTTTTGTTGTTTCCATATCAATGACTTCTTTTATAATATGAACAGCCTCATTCAAGGGGATCTTGGTAAATAAGGATACTATGTCAAAACTAACCAAAATGTCATTCTTATCAACCCTCCCATTTTTTATAAGCTTTACGAAATCATTAGTCTTTTATAAAAGAGTTTGTGTTCCCAACTAGAGGCTTCAGAATCTTAGCAACAAATTTAGCTAATTTATAGGTGGGGGATCCAATGGTATTCACTATTGGTCTCACGGGAATCCCTTCCTTGTGATTTTTTGGTAACCTATAAATCCTAGGGATAACCTCACAGGAAGGAATTAACATCTTTTTCAATCTATCATCAAGGTTGGACTCCAAGATTGCCTTCTTAACCTCTTTTATAACCTTAGGAATGGGGTTGGTGTTGATTTTCCTATAACTAACGCAACTGAGATGATCGTTCATTTTATAAAGTAATCATCATTATCTAGAACAACAGTTGCCCCTTCTTTATCTGCCTTAAGCACCACGATCTTGTCATTATTATGAAGGGCCTTGAGAACAACCTGCTCATCCTTGCTTAAATTATTTTTTGGCAGTTTGGCTTTCCTCATTATAAGGGAACATTCCTGTCTTAAAACTTCTTTGCCATCTGAGGGAAGGCCATGAGTCCCATTCTCAATGTTACAAACAATTCGGGCTGTAACAGAAAGAAAGTAAGATGTAATTTTCATAAAAAGCATAAAATACAATATTTAATAGCTAGCCAAGATGACCAAAATACTCCGCAATTCAAGAAATTGATCTTAGTGAAAAAATGTTTCAAGATTTCTTTGTAGATATTGAAACAGCTAACTATTCTGAAGTCAGATAGATGACAGGCTTGCTGAAAGTTTATCATCAGAGTGATATGTTCTGCATAAACATCAGACAAGTGATATTTGGAGTTCCTATATGGCTTCTCTAGAGTGCTGCTACTTCCTTTGGAATATTCTTATCAGTTAATACATAAAAATGTTCCCAAATACAACTCTTGCTCATTCCTGCTAGGATATATGTGGTTATTGACTACCTCCTAGTTCCACGAATATTTTCCATGGTTGTTGACAATAGAGTTGTAATATACACGTTTGCCATAAAAAGTTGACAACAACATGCAAACAATAAAAGGGTTCTGCCAGTTTCCCACTCATATTTTATGGTTGTTCAAGATTTCTTATGGATTTAGAGCATTATATTGACCTTGAAACATTACTAGAAACATATACTTTTGATTATCAGAAAGCATTTATTATTATAGTTTGGACACCTGTATTAATAAAAAAATGCAGCATGTCTAAAGTAATTCTGAACAACATCAAGGCAATTACGCAATTAGATCCACTCATATTGAAATATGATCAAAATCAGCTCTTCTTGTTGCGTAACAAGTGCCTGACATATGGCTTCCTAACCTCAACCATTTGATGCTTTATGAAGTGTCTCTATTTGAGTAAAGTTACCCACAACAAAAAGCAACAAAACTACCAATGCAAGACAAAGAAACCTCACCACTAGGTTAGGCTTCCCATACTTCAAGAATTCACCTTTTTCTAAAACTCCCCTCTTCCAAGTTGAGGACATGGGTTTCATTTGCACTATAGACTCAATAAATCGACTCTTAATTCCGGGAGGATTTGCTCCAAAAACAATCATGCTATACATTTACATTTAGCCTTCGGCATTGGAGGAGACATCAACCATCATTGTCTGTATTCACAAAACTCAAATCATTAGGATTAATATCTGCTATTTTGATCACAATTGCTCCAGTGTTTTCATCAGTCCAGTTGATTCCTTCTTTCTCCAGAAATTGTGTTACCTGACAGACATCCAAAAACAAAGTTGCAAAACATTAAATAAATTATATCTAAAATTTGATTTTATGATAAGATCAAGTGAAACCAAAGTATGGATCAGGTTAAACAACTGAATTGAAATTATTAAATTACATGAACTCCACGTAATGCTGTGTTTCACATCTGTATGCCAATTTATAATAATTTGTATGACAGATATATGGATCCCATTCTGGTCTGTATGTATGATTACAGCTATAGAACTACAACAGGACGTGCCACTATGATGGAGCTGTACAAGTCCTAAAGAATATTGCAGAGGACATGTGCAGAACGCAGCAGTTTCTTCAGCTATCATGGAATGTGTAATAATAAAACGGGAAGAAAGTTCTCCAAAAATGTGTTATTTTACCAACTTGAAAGCACATCTAAACCAGAAATAATGGTGGCTGATAAAATAAGTAGGATTGAAAGTAAGAAGGCAAGCTACGTGGGTGCAGATGGAGGTACACTTACACCATTTTGAACTTTGGGTGCAGGGGAACATGTATGGTGAGTCGGTGACACCATTTTTGCAAATAATGGTTCACAGGAATGGGGGAAGCATATGTGCGTGTAGATAGATAGATAGTGGCTGAAAAAAATCAGTGGCTTGTCAATTTTCAGTTTTTATTTCTCAACGAAAGCATTCTTTCTTCATATGTTGTAACTTGTTTGAGCTTTTATCTCAAATCCTAGCCTCTAGGTTAGATATAATGGTAAGATATACCACGTTTGAGTTTTTCATTTATCATTACATTATCATTTTTGTTTCATAATGTAATTTTGACATTGTTTGACTGATTGTTGTTCATGCAAGGGCCAAACGTTATGGCATTGAGGTAGAAATCTGTTTTTTGGTTTCCTTTTACTTTCTTTTTTTCGTTTTAAGTTTTATTGCAGGCCATCCCATAACAGGAATCATCCTCCTCTTCCTGCTGGGGGATGCAGCGTGCATACCCAACAGGTTCGAGTGCACCGTCACACACTGGCAGATGGGAGGGGCATATTACTAGACCTACCTAAGCTGTGGGAGGCACACACCTGCACTAGGTGCAGGTAACCCAGGGGCAGATACACACACCACTACTACAGAGCAATAAAGTCAAACTAACAAGGCCTTAAAACTAGCAAACTGTTAAGGGAAATTCAGCACAAAGCTAAAGTGCAGTACATCAATTGACTGAACATCAATCTCGAGGTTGTTAAATTCATTTAAATAAAAATAACCAAATTCTTACACTTCCCAAATTATTTCAGGTATCTACTAACACCATGCTGTTCAGATAAATTAGTTCATCCCATTAGAATAACATATTTTGCAGTTACAGAGTCCCATGAAGTAACTGTAAATAACTACAATCGTGAAACCAATTAGCAAATATTAGATACAAGCTAATTAGTATTTTGGCTGTCCTGACATAGCTTTTACAAGATACACATTTGTAAATATCATTATAGACTTGTACAGTGTAACAATTGCAGTAAATATCATGCTCCTATAAACAAGGAGTAACCAAGATTAAAAGGAAAGCTTGATATATCTTCAATGTAAATATACGAGATCACACTCAGTTTGGTCTTAAAATTCATAAAAAAGTGTTTTAAAAGAACTATTGCTATGAAAATAGACAGTCTTAAGCGACAAGACTTACAGCTCGCTTTATCCTTCCACGTGCACTTCCAGTGATAACTTTGAGACAATGAATTGCTGCACAAAATAAAAAATTAAGATGTATGAAACTATGGGGCATGAGCCATGTATTAATTACATACATGTACTGTCATGCCATCTTCCTTTCACAAGGAAAAACTAGAGTTTAGAACTTAAAACTAAAATTGGTTATTGAACAATGCTCACATGAGATGCAAGCCAGCGACTCAATATGTAGCTTTAGAAGGCGAATGGCCTCTTTTACATGTTGGGAATGCAAATCAATAGTGACATCATTCTGAAAATCCCTATTTCTGCAGATAACGATACACACTTACATTGTCATCATCTTTGGCTAGCAAGCTACTAAACTAAAAAAGAAAGAGAAACTACGAACCAAAACAGCACCCAGTAGAGATGTTCCTAATATGAAAAAACTTACTTGATATCAAAGATCTGCTGGCTTGCTTTTTCATCTGCTTCACGAGCAAGTTGCTTGTAATAGTTCCCCTGATATAAATCAATAGCAATCAGATATATATGATCATGCAGCATTCTTATTCTCCTAATTATTGCATATTCATTGAGCTTGGCTATAAAGGTCTCGAGAAGCAAAAGATAAATCCAGGAACTTAGAAGAGCAGAACAGTTTGGAAAGTAGCTCAACATTAATGCCAGTTAATTTGAAACTTTGAAATTACTTCCATTATAAATAAGTTTTCTTAGCATGGCCTAGTGGTTCAGATGCTTCTGTTTAGTGACACCAAGAAAGCTGGGCAAAGAAACATCTGTTTCCATTCACTTTTGTCAGATTTGATATCTGGTGAATCGTGATCCCTCAGTTCTCTGCATCCCTTCTTACACAATTTTAAAACAATATGTTCAATTCCATACATCATACCATGTAACAAAACCTACTTCAATTCTATCACTATTTAAACTATAATGTAAACTTGATTTATACACCCCTGAGCAAACTACCTATACGCATCTCTCAACTTAGTATTATTTTTGAGATCATAAAAATCACTTGATAGATTGTAGCAACTCTAATAACAATTTTCATTTCAGTCAAATTCAACCATAAAATAAAAGTGTATATGAATTTTTAAAGAGAGGGATTAACACAGATCAACAATGCACGAGCATATACCAAGGGAGCACCTATACCAAACTTGGTCTAGTTAACTCTTAGATATTTGATGGTGATCTTTGTGTGAAGTCTTGGTTGTTCCCCAACTTTAAGTATGGTCCATGATGATGCATCTATAGCCTTAGTTACCTAATGATTGATTGATTTACGCTTCCTCATCACAGGAGCAGATGCTTCTTGAGGTAATTGCCCCATCACCTCAGCAGAGCAGAAGTCGTACTATCCAGTGCAGAGAGAGAGATTGGCATTCATGATGGAGTGTTTCCTACCTAGAGTAGAGTGTTGAGCTATTTCAGGACTTCAAATGATGCTTTACACTCAAAGGATCCCACAGATGTTGAAACACTGAGCCCATGATGCTTAGTGCTCGAGGTATTGATGATGTTCCCAATGGACACAGGATGCCCCCAAGCTAGCCTTGACACTTTTTGATGGGCATCACTTGATCCAGAGCCTAGATGATGATGGTCATCCTTGAGATGACAAGGGAGGGAATGTACATCACCTTGGAGCCCCATCGCTTGAGATTGTTGATGCCACATCACCCTTTTTCCTCTTGTGAGGGTAACATAAGGCACTTTTTGGGCATGATGTCTTGGCATGGAGATAATTTTGATGACTTGTACACAGTCATTGAGCACTTCTTGGAGTACAGAGCACTCTTTAGTCATTGCCTCACACTTTCAGGGCTTATTGAGCTCATTTGGAGGATGATGTCACATTATTGGAGCATTTATTTCCACGAGTGTGGGATTTAATGGCACAATTCTCTTGTTTTCAAGCTCTAACGTTGGCTTGTAATCTTTCTTGTAAAACACTCAAAACTGAACCTGTCTCTAGGACTTTTAGGCATTTTATTTGTAAACTAAGTGGAGGAAGACTCATATATATAGAGCCTCCCCCTCACTTCTATTTTCATCATCACACATGTGAATTCAGCCTCTCTAGAAATATGTGATTTGCTTCCTTATTCGCTACTTGGGAATAGTGTGATCTTTTATGGATGTGATTTGTCTTGGATGTGATTATTGGCTTGGAGACATTATTCTGAGATTGAAAGAAGAGCTATTATGGAATCTTTTGTAAGTTTATTGCTGACTATCGATATTTTGCATGCTTTAAATGTTTTAAACAGGGTTTCTATTGCTCCATGTCTAAATGCTCATCATTGGTGAAACTTTGCTTCATTATTGCATGTAAAATTGTCTTCTTAATAGCCTATAAGGAAACTCCTAGTCTGCAGACCTTATAATTAATTTCTCCCCTCACAAAAATAGTAGCTAGGGTTTTGCAAGTGGATGCCCTAGAGCATCCCCCCTCACTCCATCAAGGTCCTTCCTTGGCATTTAATTCCCTTAATAATCAGATTTTCCTCTTAGGTTAAGGCACTATACTGTAAGGTGTGTTGATTATATTGAAATTAAATTAAATCTACTTGAACCCTCTCTTTCCTAGACAATTAGGTCAGCCGCTAGGGCTTTAATAGCAGACTTACGAGTAAAGTGGGATTTTATTGCATAGGAGTGGATCTAAACTGTAGGATAATTTATATACCATATAAAAGAGAAATCTAGCATCATAAATTGTCTTGCATGCCTCAGAAGTGTTGACATCATCCCTATTTATTGTTGTTACACATATCTAGATACTTAAAACCCCTTGTTTACATTAAGCCTATTCTCTGTTGGAAACCCTTTGTTCCCTTCTTATTCAGCATCATTTAAAGGGTTTCTCTAAGGCTGCTATATGTCGTGATTTTATTGCATAGGAGTGGCTCTAAATTGTAGGATAATTTATATAACTTATAAAAGCAAAATATAGCATCATAAATTGTCTCGCATGTCTCAGAAGTGTTGGCATCATCCCTATTTATTGTTGTTACACATATCTAGCAGACTTAAAACCCCTTGTTTACGTTAACCCTAGTCTTTGTTGGAAACCCTTTGTTCCCTTGTTATCGAGCATCATTTCAAGGGTTTCTCTAAGGTTGTTATATGTCGTTACATGCCCTAGCATTAAACATCACTCAAAACCTTGTCTTCTCAGTCTTTAGCTCTGCAATTGCACTACTATACCAGCCTTTGACCAAATCCCTATCCCATTCCAATTTAAAGATTTTGTCCTTGAGGGATTTAACATCTTCTTCGGGATCAGTAGCCATCTTATCTTCAACTGCAGGTTCCATCAGTCAACTCTGAATATTACGGATCTGTCTTCAAGCGGTTAAGCTTCAAGAAGGGCCTTCCTTGATTCCAATTGTTGGAAATACGAAGATGGGGCTGAATCAGTATTTCCCTCTTTTTCGCAATTGGTTAGTTAAATTTAATTATTCAGAGCATAAACCAAAATATAAAAACATTATCACATCATAAACACATTGTACAAGTGATTTGTCTCAACAGAGGCTTTGCATTATGTATGGTTTACATACAAGCTTTACCAGTCGAGCTGGAAGGAAGCATAACGCTCCCCAAGTCTGAAGGAGTTGGCAGATCAAGTATGCAGAAGTCTTCAGCCTCCCTTATAATCAACAAGTCAACCAATCACTGTTGCCCACAACCACTACTGCCACTGTTGCCACTCCTGCTGCCTCTCCTGCTGCCACATGCTGTTACTGCATTCAGCAAGAGACATGCATTACTGTCACCATCTACCTCCAACAACTTGTTTGTCTCTGCACAAGATCTCAAGCACTATCTTCAGATTAAAACTACGATCTCATTGTCTTGTAGTTCACTGCAACATATTTTCAAGTCACAAACACAATGCCAAAGTCAGAGTCAAAAATAACTGCCTTATGAGGTTACTGTCACACTGCCATATAGTTTACTGTCATGCTCCAATGTTGTTGATTCACTGTTATATTATCAACAAGGTCACTGTTTCTCACTCAACACAGTCAACAAGGTTACTTTCATAAATGATCACTGCCTTATCATGTCCCAATGACACAGTCTTCAAGTCAAGTTTATAGTGACTGCTATACAATAGACTCACTGTCATCATGAGAACATTGCAACAACTTCACTGACAAAACAAATTTGTCTTTGTCAAACCTCGAGCCTGCAAAATAAACTTCCAGGTAACTTCAACTGATGCTGATAATGATGAAATGCTCAACGATTTGCACCTTTATCTTGATGTTGTGCTTCTGATGTAAAACAGTCATCAGACTCACGAGCCTTTGCAGATAGAGAATGTCTTATAATAGATCAGGCTGCTTATTCAAACACAAGGGTTCATTGTCAATCCATCAGATCCAGTGTGTAATGACAGATCAATATAGATCTGAAAAGCCCTAACTGGTCTGTCTTAAGTATGCATCAAATACTGAATCAACCATTCTTCTACAGACTTATAAAATTTGATCAAGTGACAAGGTCAACACATTAGTTCTTAATACTTATCAAGATCTGTACATGTGAGCAAGGGCGTGAGTTCTGTTCAAAACATATTTCTGAAATAGAGAAGAATATGATGATGAAGGGCCGAACTTATATGACAATTGCTAGACCAAACCCTAGATTGTGTGCATAAAGTTATGGAGATCAAGCCTTAGGTGTTGTATGATCGTGAACAGATCTGAACTTCTTTGTTAGGTCTGTAAGGACAATCAAACAGATGCTGAAGACAAATATTGGAAGTATCATGTCTGCTACAGAATCGCTTGATCACTCAGATATGTAATGAACTTAAGAAGGGCATAAATGAAACTTCTATTGTTCAGACCAGACTTCATCAAACTCTAACGCTTTGACTCAACATATAGCATTTCATCACATCAATACTTCTGTCAACACCATAAAGATCAAGGACATCGATTGCAGCAAACACAATCATAGACATGAAATGTCATAACTACTTAGCAATATCAGATCTTTGTAATGATGTCTGTGCAATTGCAGGAAGGGAATAGGATAATTATCATCACAAACATCAAACACCAGAGTTGTCTCATGCCTTGTATACTTCATTGTTTAACTATTCCTAGTTCGCACTTCTTAGGGCTGCAAATGTCTAGTTTACAGAGTCTTAGATGTGCTTCGGATTTCAGTATGCAGACGATCTCAATCAAGGAGAATTGGGCAGACACAAGAATAGAAACATTCAGATTCTATCTTGATAGAAAGAGCCCACAAATGAAGCCTCGCCTTCCTTGCATTTGATCAGACAGAACTCAACCTTTTGAATGGCACTTGGATCCCAAGCTCAAAAGCTGCTTCTGCGAATTTGCTATCTTCGTGCACTGTAAGTGGACAAAGTTGTTTGCAATCACCAAATCCACAGCATTGAGAATGAGATACTTTGTATCTTGAATGACGCTTGTTAACCACCACCAATAGGTGACCCCTATACGAGAAATTTTCTCTTAGCCTTTGTTGAAAAATGTAACTAGGTTCGGTCTTCATAATGACATGTGGAAATATGATTTTCTGTAATTGACGAAAAGACGAAAAATAAAATTATTATTAATGCTTGTCTCATGGGTTTTGTTATCCTCTACAATGTCCTAGGCTGAGGAGGAGATCGAAAGAGGCAACCTCGAACCACTTTCAGTTCAGTAGCTAGCCCTACTAAACCGGAGAGGGATCTCTCTAAGGATTTGTCAATGTATAACTGGAAAAGAAATGGATTTTAGGTTAGATGTATAAGTCTTGTTTGAGTATTTGAAAATGTAGGGTTTTTTAGGTTTTCTGGACTAGGGATGAGAGCACGCAATTAGGTCAAGGTATCAAGTGTGCAGTAACAGGCATAAAGAGGAGCTAGATAACAATTTGTTGTGGTGAACTTAGGATTTAGTCAATGTAGTATAGGTCTGAGAGTTTAAGAAATCATAATGAGCATGTATTAGCATGAATTCATTAATCTAGAAGAAGAGAAATACAAACATGATTTTCCACATAAACAGAGCTTTGAAATCTAAGAATTCTGCGTATATGACTGTAAGGAAAACCATAAGAAAAAAGAAATGCATGTAAAGAGAGATGATTTCATCAATAAGAAACTGATATGAAAGGAAAATAACACCACAAACTCACTGAACAAGTATTGCTAAAAAATAGTTGCAGCTGCTCCTTGATTAGATGTATGAAAACATAAGGTACAAGTCTCTCCACAAAAGTCCAACCCTTCTCTCTGCATGAGAAATGATACATATAGACTCAATCAAACAGCTTCCCCACCTTCAGGAGTCGAATTCCTAAGTGGTAGAACTGTTTCCAAGATTCATTCCTAAGTGGTAGAACTGTTTCCAAGATTCTCTCAACCAACAAGTGAGAGTGAGAAGGTCAAACACAAACTCTTCTCTTAGACTTTGTTTTGAGTTTTGCTTCCTTTATGAGGTCTAATTAACCATAAAAACAACCTATCATGTCTATTTATTCATGATTACATCATCTTAACCTTGAACTGCTGAAGTTACACCATGAGTTTAACTTTGACCAAGTCAAACTAAAAAAACTAGGAAATTACACAGTGAATTTTTTAAATAAAAACTCAGAAATTTGCAGAAGTGCAGTGCCAACTTTGAGGCCACTTTTAGATGCCTCCTAAAGTCCAAATTGAGATCTGAGAGAACGATCAACTAGCCTTGCCTATCTAGTTTCCAGAACACCTTGAAAAAGACCCATGGGAAGTCCTCCAAAAACTCATTCTCCCAAGGTGTCTCCAAAAGCGCAGCACCTGTCAAAAAGAGTGGCAGAATGATGATTTTTGACCCCTTTTTCTCCTTTTTCTCAAAACTGAGCCCTGTCTGAGAAATCTGATGAAATGGGTTTTGAGAGGAGGTCATCATCTTTCCAAAAATGTAAGTCACTTTTCATTTAGAGCCCCAAGGAGAAAGAACAACGCTTTGTGACTAGCCCAATTTCTGAATTTGGCACCAAAATTGTCAAAAAACCAAAAATGTTCATAGAACTTTCAAAATTGGTCATGAAGTGCAAAATGAGTTATGTTATGCTCTCATGGATGCATTAGCAAGCATCTCCAAGTTATCCCTCTCATTTTTATCCTTTAGGGTTTCCTTTAGCTTGTTTTTCCATTGCGGTTTCCTTTAGCTTGTTTTTCCATTGCTTGAGCTTGATGTTGCAAATCATGTTTTTGGTATGATAATGATGGGCCATGTGCCTCGTTGATTATCCCTATTTGCTTTGTCAAGAAGCTGTTCTAAGTGGTCATTGACTTTACTTAGCCAATACTCTCTATCTTCATTGATCTCCAAGGCAATGTTGTCTTCCATGTCTAAGTCTTCATTCAGTAGGTTTTGTTATTTTTCTTTCTTGAATGCCCTTTTGAGACCCTTTGTCCTTGGCTTCTTCTTTTCAACCTGCTTTTCCTATTCATCATGTTCACCATGCTCCAACACTACTTTACCTTCGCCTCCTTGCTGCAGCACCTTGGATTGTTCTTTCTCCATGATGAGTTGTTTGGCCTTAAGCTGACTGTTTTCTTGCTCAAGGAAGGAAATGACGAACCTTTCTCTTGCCATATTGTCCATGAGCTCTTTGATTTGAGAATCCTTCTCTTTGATAATCTGTTGCATGTTTGAAGGTTCATCTATTGCTTCCAAGTCCAACAATTCAAAATCATGTTCAATTAGGACTTCATCTTGTACAAGTCATCCTTGTTTTGCTGATGTAGAAGACTTGGCCCTTTTCTCAACTTGAGAAGTAAACACAAGCCTTTTTCCTCTCTGATACATTTTGGTCTCCTCAGGTTTAGGTGCCATGGGAACCTCCACAGACTTGCTTGATGATCCTACCTCCATCTGCTTTGTTGATGTGTCTTGATGATAACCTGAAAAAGTAGTTTCATGCCACTGCAAAGCTATTTCTATGAATGAATCCCATGTCATGTTCCTTTCTATTAACTGATGGAGAACTACAATCTTTATCAAGTTGTGATGAAAAAGACTAGGATGATGCTTTTCCTTTCATTTGTACCTTCTCAGATATTTTGATAAGGCTTCTACATAAATAATTACACATGTTGAGAGGTTTTAGAGCTGTGAAATGCATTAGCAGCCTAATGTGGTATGCATACAATCTGGAAAATCTTCCTTCACAGGTGAAAATTTTCATTACAACCTTCATCAATGGCGCATACTTTTCCAATAGGTACCTAAATGGGATGATGTGTGTATGGGCCTCTCTATAGAGTGATTTCAAGAAAGATCAGCAGTGTTCAAGGTCTAAGCTCATGCCTTTGAACCAGTACTCTCCATGATCAAGTATCCCTGTGGCAATAGAAATGGCAGCTACTGAAAATGTAAATTCAACCCCTACTATGATGGCCTTTTCCCCTTTCAGATTGGTGGCAATCCAATTAGTTCGTTGTTCATGGAAACCCACGTCACCTACCCTTTGACAAAACCCTAGGCTGCTGACATCTTCAAAGCACTACTTGATGAATGGTGATGAGTTGATTTCCTTGTAGTTGGTAAGCTCATATCTCAAGATTCTACCTCCTTTATGATGTTTTCTCCTTTCTGATGGTGAAGAATCTCCCTCCATTTTGATAAAAACCCTAGATAACAGGAAAATGGAAAAACAGTGAGGAATGAGTGAAATGATGAAATGAGGGGGTTAGGGAAGGGAGATGATGATAGGGAAATTTGGGGAGATGGATAGGGGTTGTAGTAAACTTAGGAAGTTTGAATTGAGTGAAATGAGAGAGAGATGAGTAGGAGAATTTGAAAAACAGTCTTGCTAGGAAATTGTCCAAAATGATAGGTATGAACTAGGGATTTTGTAAAGGTGAGGTAATCTGAGGGTAAATGAGTTGATTAATGAATGATAGGGTGATTTATACATGTACAGAGGTATGAGATGGCAAATTTAAAAGTTTGCAATGTCATAACTAACAAAACCCATCATTTGCACTAGCTTTGCAGCATGAAATTTCTCATAAACCCTAGATGAAGAAAACTCACATTTGTATTTACTTTGCTAAAGGAAAAAGGTGAGTTAGATGATGATACTTACTTGTGAATCAGCTTAGAAGAACAAAAAGTATAAATGTAAGCTCAAATTTGAAGTTTGGGTGAGTTTTGGCAATTTTCGAGCTAATATGTCACAAGCGCAACGTAGTTAGCAAAAGCGCATCGCAGTTCATGGAAGTGCAACGCCACCTCCACAAGTGCAGCACCAGGAGATTTTTTCCAAATTTAGCTAAAAACCCCGTGTTTTTTCACCAAAGGAGGGGATAGCTCGATGAACAAAGGAGGTAAGGATGCAAATAAAACATGTTTGGGACTTTTTGACTTTTCTAGGCACAATAAGATCTTCTGAATAAAAATGGGCCCAACATACCTTTTCAAAACATGACTTTCACCTTTTTAAACTTGGCCACTTTGCAGCCCTGAAATATGAACTTCTCTTTATCTTTTTGAATAGTGAAACTTCTTCCTTTTGGAACCTTAAGATTGTAACTATGAAGCAGTAATGAAATTTCATAAAAACTTATTGCAAAGAGTTGCTTATCACAACTCATCCAATGCCAGATTTATGCATGGAATGAAGATGGACCTTGAAACCCTAATGACCTAATGAAGACATTAATGATTAAACTAAGTGAAATGGTGATGATGATGACTAATATGATGAAGACATTCTCTTTAGTGTGATACACTCATCTGAGTGATATAAGTGACCAGCATGTGAGATTTTTTAAGAGAATAGAGACATTCCTAGACAAACTAGCCAGTGACCAACTTTTACTCTAAAAACCTAGTGACATGATAAAATTTGACCTTGAGCCCCCTAACAAACTTGGTAAAAGCATATTTGATCACTGGTGACAAGCAGACAAGACTGACACTAACAGGTTTCATGAGCAAGGAATTTTATTTTTAGTGATGGCTCCCATTGTGAGCCTTTAGGATTTGTCATCTAGTCATACAAGTCAATTTGAGTCTATGTCATGTATGAAGGACCCTTCTTGGGCATATTATATTTGTATATGGGTCAATGAAAATGTCCAGTAGCCTTCAAGCACAAGCAAGAGTATTAACGTCAAGTCGGCTTCAAAGTGGAATTAATTATCTCCTCCAACAGACATGTTGGCTCACCCTCTTCAAGTCAGCTTATTTTGACAGGTAAGCAACTATATATAGGGCTTCTCGGCATCGCTTCTGAGACAGAATTTCAGTGAAGGAACAGTCTGCAATAGGAAGTGCAAGGAAGAAGTCTCATGACCAGCAAAGAGTAGGAAAGAAAAGCAAAGTTTGTGGTATTATTTTTAGGTCTATTTTAGTATAATCCACTTCATACAAGCAAGGAAACGATGATGTCCATTGCAGAAGAAGATGAGGCTCTACTGTGATACTTGAAGGTCGACTCTAGGAGAAAATTGAGGTGCAACACAAGACAAGTTGCCAAAGAGGAATCCTCCACCTCAAGCGAAGGAAATCAAGGTAGAAAGGACAATCATCTACACGTACTAGGGTTTCTGATTTAGGGCCGAGGAGTTGCGAGGAGTTGCGGGCCTGAAGCAAAGGAAAGTCGAGATCTGAAAGGAAGTCGAAGCAGAAGGAAGGAGCAGGCAGTTGACTATCATTGACTCAAGAGGGCAAGATAAGAAGCTTGGTGTCTTGATCTTGGAGAGGTCAAATAGGTCAAGGGTCTTGGTCTTGGTATTCGTCAATTGGAATCTCTATAAGAAGAATAATTTGTTCGGGTTTTCCTCTCAAAGAGTGAGAGGTTTTGACCCTGGTTGATAGCCTATATTTTGTCTCTTGTCTCTTTATGGTTTATGCATTGGTAGTTGTTTGATGAAGAAGAACACTAATAGCCTAAGTAAAAGAAGATTTTAATCTAAAGAAGTAAAAGTCACTCACAAGCAGTTACTAATAGAAGAGAAATCACTTAATCTCTATGCCCTAGATTTGCATGGTATCGGAGCTAAGGTGACTTAGTCAAGGAAGGGCATCTTATCAAGGGGCCCTCAAGGATCAGGGAGGCATCAAAGAAAATATCATCTTGATGTCAAAAGAAGCATCATGATTCATAACCTTAGATCAAAGAAGTCTACAGAGAAGTATTGGGATAGAAGGCAAAAACCCTACATCTACTCAAGTTAAAGTGTTTTGAAGACTAAACATCCAAAGGAAGCTAGATCAAAAAGTTGTGTCATCTCACTCTCTGTGGGATCAAGGATCATTCTTGAAGAAAACTACCTTCATCAAGGAGAAATTTTTTATCCTCTATATCATCAACATCAAGGAAGCAGCAAGAAGAAGGAGCATCGTATCACGTAAGTATATTTATGTCCACATTTGAATCTGTCAAAATGTCTTTTTGCAAGGAAAGCAACAAATTGGTTGGGGCTTCAAACTATCTTGCATGGAAGAAAAGGACAGATCTGAATCTCATCGAAAATGAGGTTATGGAACATGTCAAAGGTTCTATCACTAAACCAAGAAAAGAAGATGCTCAAGCTCTTGCCAAGTATATGGAAGGGGAAGTTAGGGCTCAAAGGATTCTCATAGAATCCATCAAGGATCCCCTCATCCCATATGTATCTAAACTCGAAACTTCAAAAGAAATCTATGACAAACTGGTAGAGTTGTATTTCGTAAGCACTGTTGGAGAAGTCATCTCATTAAGAAAAGAACTCTACAAGTTGAAGATGTCAAGGGAAGATGGAATAGCCTCATACTTTATGAGGATATCTGAGATCCGGGATCAACTACAAGATCTGGGAGAAGTCATGTCTGATAGAGAAATGACTACAGTTGTATTAAATGCACTGCCAAAGGAGTGGGGTAACTTTACTTCAAGTATTTATGGGAAGAAAGAAGCTATTCCATTCCATGATCTATGGTCACTGTGCAAAATTCAGGAATCTAGACTAAAGGCCAAATCTAATGTGGGAGAAGGTGAGCAAAATCAAGCTTATGTTGCAATGACAAAAAGAAAGGGACAATTTGGAAAGTTTGGTCCTCAAGAAAAGAAGAAGAACATGGGCTAAAATACAATGTTAATGGGTGTCAAGAATATGGACACTATAGGAGAGATTGTCCTAAGCTCAAGAAGGAAAATAACAAAAGAGGAAGAGAAGAAGCCCACATTACCAAGGAAGTGGAGGAAGCTACAAAAGAAGAAATTCAAGAAGGAAGTAATAGATCTCCACTATTGAGATATTCTTTCTCACATAAGTTATTTTCAAGTTCCTAAGTCTTCTAAGATATGAGTCACTAAATAAAATAATGGGATGCATCAAGGTATCATAGAAGCATTGAAAGCAAGAGCTCGCGACATCGTCATAGAGAAGCATGAAAGACGGTCAAAATCTATGGAAGTCAAGGATAGCTCTTGGGAATCTCATTGAAAACACAAGTGGCAAGGTCATCTAGTACAAGGTTCATCATACATCTGTCAAATGGAAACATCTACTGATGCAGATACTTTAGATCCTCAAGATCCTTTGGTGGAATCTTCACTGAAAGGTTCACCAATCAAGAGGGAAAGCAAGTGTTTCATCAAGAATTCCAAACTTGTGGAATTCATGGGATGATGGTATGATGACATAAAAGTGAAGCAGATCAAGGGATTGAAGCTCTTTCAATCAAGGAAGTTGTTGCAAGAAGTCTGGATGACCCAAAGGAAAAATGAGGTATGTGTGCTTACTTTTGATATTGTGGAAGTCAAATCATATGGTTGCAGATATCATGCTCTATCCTAAGAGCATGATCGAAAGAAAGGATATCCTCCCTCAAAGGGATGCAGGTATGCATGGGTCACACATTCACTAGATGAAATCAACATAATATGTCCTCATATGAAGTATGAGGTGGTTCACTACAATTGAAGAACTCTTATTGGAAGCTCCTGGGAATGAAATGTGTGAAGAAAGGAAGGAAGAGATCGTGGGATATGTAACCATGGTAAAGGCAACAACATCCGATAAACCAAGAAGATTTGACTAGGATATCTTCATGGAAGATATGAAGACTCTAATGTTGTCTGAAAAAGAAAGAGACCTTTGACAATATATATCTTTGGGAGATGTGTCGATATGTATGCAGGATGTTCATGCAAACTAGAAGATGTTATGATGAAAGACCATCACAAAGGTAATGTTGATTTTAATGTTCATTCCTTTATTTTTGAACAAATATCTGGATAGGTTTATGGAAGGTTGCAGAAGGAACATCCATGGATGTCTTCCACCACCGATGCACATGTAGTAGGATCAAAGATCCTTAAGTAAACATGACATGAAGAAAGCAGCAGAAGGAAGGTCAAATATGGACTGATGGATCACTTTCCGATGATGACATGGCTGACTCATGGATAAAAGTAACGGATGGTTGGTGCCCTTGTAGAAGTCCCAAACATGAAGACTCCTAGATAACGAAAATAAGTTCATGACATCATGAAGAGGAGTTCTTCAAGCAGCTGGTTGTCCCATCATCTCCACTTGAGGAGTTGTTGTAGGTCCCTAATTAAGAGGGAGCCTGGAAACAAGTTTCTTACTTGGAAGAAACTTGGAAATTCCTAAGCCAAGAGGGAGCTTAGGTACATTCCTTCCATAGGAATGAGTACATTCCTTCCATAGGAATGAGTACAGTCCTTTATTGGAATAGATATGTCCTCCCTAATTAAAAGGGAGAGATAGACATGTCATTCTTGTCTTCACTTGGGAAGATAGAATGGAGGATTGGGTAAGCATCTTCCATCCGATGCTCTTTGAGGATGTGTTAGAGCATCAAAGGCAAGAGTAGTCGTAGAGGACCGATATTCTTTGAGGACTGGGAATCCACAATAAGAATAGTCCTGGTGGAACACACCCTGAGAAGTCGGGTGGGGTATGTTCCGAGAGAGACAATGAAGAGGGTGCCTATACATCATTGGTCTCGCCAGCATTGTGCTCAGATCTCGTTAAGAGATAGAGCTATTAGTCAAGGCCTTGCTATGTGACCGCGTTGTTTGATATGATGCTAAAGAAATGGATTTCCAATCTGACTCTTCTTATGAGAAATTCTTCAGATTGAGAATGACCAAGTACCATTACGAATACCTCCCTAGTTAAGAGGGAGCGTTGAAAAATGTAACTAGGTTTGGTCTTCATAATGACATGTGGAAATATGATTTTATGTAATTGATAAAAAGAAGAAAAATAAAATTATTATTAATGCTTGTCTCATGGGTTTCATGAGCAAGGAATTTTAATTTTAGTGATGGCTCCCATTGTGATCCTTTAGGATTTGTCATCTAGTCATACAAGTCAATTTGAGTCTATGTCATGTATGAAGGACCCTTCTTGGGCATACTCTATTTGTATATGAGTCAATGAAAATGTCAAGTAGCCGTCCAAGACCAAGCACAAGCATTAACCTCAAGTCGGCTTCAAAGTGCAATTAATTATCTCCTCCGACAGACATGGCGGCTCATCCTCTTCAAGTCAACTTATTTTGACAGGGAAACAACTATATATAGGGCTGCTCGACATCACTTTTGAGACAGAATTTCGATCAAGGAACAGTTTGCAATAGGAAGTGCAAGGAAGAACTCTCATGACTAGCGAAGAGTAGGAAAGAAAAAGCGAAGTCTGTGGTATTATTTTTGGGTATGTTTTAGGATAATCCACTTCATACATGCAAGGAAAGGGTGTTGTCCACTGTAGAAGAAGTTGAGGTTCTACTGTGATACTTGAAGGTCAAATCTAGGAGAAAATTGGGGTGCAACACAAGCCAAGTTGCGAAAGAGGAATCGTCCACCTCAAGCGAAGGAAATCGAGGTAGAAAGGATGGTCATCTACACGTGCCAGGGTTTCTGATTTAGGGCTGAGAAGTTGCAGGCCTGAAGGAGAGGAAAGGAAGTCGAGATCTGAAAGGAAGTCGAAGCAGAAGGAAGGAACGGGCAGTTGACTATCGTTGACTCAAGAGGGCAAGATAAGAAGCTTGGTGTCTTACTCTTAGAGAGGTCAAATAGATCAAGGGTCTTGGTCTTGGTATTCGTCAATTGGAATCTCTATAAGAAGAAGAATGTGTTCGAGTTTTCTTCTCAAAGAGTGAGAGGTTTTGGCCTTGGTTGATAGCCTATATTCTATGTCTCTTGTCTCTTTATGGTTTATGCATTGGTAGTTGTTTGATGAAGAAGAACATTAATAACTTAAGTAAAAGAAGATCCTAATCTAAAGAAGTAAAAAGCACTCACAAGCAATTACTAATAGAAAGAAATCACTTAATCTCTATGCCCTAGATTTCTCAACAGCCTTGTCTTCAATGAATAGCCAACTGATAGGTCGAAGTGCTACCATTCTCCGCCACCTGAGCTAGCCATTGGGCACCCTCACTCATCTATCATGATTGTATGTTTGAAGGTGGAACATCCAACACTGAAGGTATGATTCTTCATTATGGAATTGGGTGTTTATGCTTGCTTTTCTTGGGCACACTCGAGCATGGATTACTAGGGGGATTTGGAGGAAAGAAAGGGTTGGATTGCACTCTTGTTTCCTCACCTTAGCTTGAGGGGTTGATCTTGTATCCTAGTCCCATGGGATCTCCTTTATTGGCTACTAGCTTTAGCAGAGGCCCTACATGGGAAACCCTGATTTTAGTTGTTTGGTCCCACTTCCTGATACCATCACTGCCCACCATTCGCTATAAGCCCTTTTCACATTTTCCCCATCTAGGTCCACATTTGTCCATTAGGTCCACAAGGTGTTAGCCCTCCGCTCCCCTTGTCCATATCTTGGGTCAGGCCTAAAACAATGCCTCGGGGGTTGATACAACTAAAAAGAAAGATAAAAGCAATATATGGCCACATACAATAGGAAATGTACCACAAAATGCAAAAGATGGTTGGGACAATAAAATTTACACTGTGGACAAAAGCCAAGCATGACCTCTACCCCCTATCATTATGGACATCAGCCTGGTTCTTAGGGCCCCTATGTGTACCCCTTGCATCATTAAGGAACCCCATGAATGTCACAACCCTTGATGGGCGATGAACTACCCCGCCTTAAAGGCGTAATCATTGTTATGTCTAGAACAATTTCATCAATGGCCAAAAGATCATCTCTGATTCTTGCTATCTTCACAAAGAAGGAGGCCATTGTGTCTTCTTTAGTCATCTTTGTGGTCCTTAGTTCATTCTTCAAGCTTGCTACTTGACCAATGTTCTTAATAGTGAATAACTTTGACAAGGCCGCATACATTTCTTGAGCATGATTAATGTTGGCTATAAATAGGACAAGGTTGTCCTTTATTCCTTCAACCATTAGAGTCATGGCCACTAATTCTAATTCTTTGAACTTCACTTTATGAGGCTCACTAGAGTCATCTATAGGCTTCTTTACTTTTCCTTTGACCAAGTCTAGTACCTTGTTCTTTTCAAGGATTAGGTCGATCCTCTTTTTCCAAGACCTATAGTTTAAGGCTCCTTCGAGTTTATTCTCTCCCTTGATTGTGTTAGACATTGTCCTTGAAGATAGTAGACTTCTTCCCTTGAACAATCCTTTTGAATGATTCCTTGATCAAGTGCTTGAGACTGCCTTTTTCTTCTTTCTTCACCAAAGCTCTGATACCATGTTAGAAAATCAGAAAGGCAGAAAGATTTTCTTATACTTGATAATTACTTGTGATGTTCTTGATTTCTTATTAGGTTTCTTTATATCTTCTTTCTTTCAGTTCATCAAGCAATTACCAAAGCAATAGCACATAAATCAAGGGACACCAGATAT
This sequence comes from Pinus taeda, assembly GCA_000404065.3. NCBI lineage: Eukaryota > Viridiplantae > Streptophyta > Pinopsida > Pinales > Pinaceae > Pinus > Pinus taeda. Next base: position 69,123 of record APFE030714711.1, read on the forward strand.
AGGCACACGGTCAGGGAAAAACCCCTCTCTAAGGGAAAACCCAGTTAGTAATTCTTCCTTCAATAGTTTTCTTGAGATATTCCAAGACTCTAGACCTTGATACAAACTTTCCTCCACACCAAGTCAGCCTTCTTCTTTCTTTGTAGATGATCCTACTTGACCTGGCAGCAACAACATCAGTAGTAGCACTTTCTTGGACCCAACAACTTTGACCTTGCTTTGGAAACTTCGATCTTTACTTACAAACTTCGATCTTGGCCCAATACAACTTCTTGAGGCAGCAGCACCCAACAATAGCAACTTCAACCTATACTCGTTCCTAGCAGCAGCAGCATGCAGTGAATGGCAATGACATCAACAAGAGAACTTCAATCTTCCAAACTAGGGCACGAGAGAGAGAGAGAGATTCACCAAAACTTCGATTTTCCTTCCTTTCTTCTCCTAGACCAAACTCGCACTCCATTTTCTTTCTTCCTTCACTTCACACTTTATCTCAGCTTCGAAGAGTTATCGAACTTGCTTGAGTTGATGTCTTCCAAATGGAATTCGAATTGCTTCATTTATAGTCTTTAGGTGAAGTCGAATAGCCTTCCTTGAGGGCGACTTGATCATCTTAATGTCGACTTGGTGTGGAGACAACATAATTCATTTTGACTCAATACTAAACCTTTTTAGATGATTGAAAATCCCAAGAAGGGTCTCTTTAAAAGTACAATGACTCTATTAACTCAGAATAAATCCTAGAAGTCATCTAAGGGGACTTTGACCTAAAACATGATGACCCAAGCATGAAACCCATGCTTTAATAAGTCATAATGATAATAATAATAATTCTTTTCTTTATTCTTTTGACAAGTACATTACATGATGACTCAAATACATTAATGAAGAACGAACCTAGTTACATTTTCCAACAATTGTAGCATGTCTAGTTGATGTGATGCACTGATATGACAGCAATTATGTAAGGGTATTGCCGTTGGTTTATGACAACCTCATTGGGCAGTGATATATGTGACTACAGTGGCTAATGATGGCTCTAGGGCACTGACTATATGAGCAGTGTAAATTTTTTTTTCAAATTGTTCTATGTTGTATTAATTACTTTAGCCCAATTCAATACTTCAATTAGCAATCTTTCCAATCACAATTAGTCTTTTCAATCATTAACAGTAATTGAAGATAGAACAATAAATGCAAAGACAAAGGAGACAATCAACACATCAACAAGAGACACCAAGTTTGGTCAAAGACCAGGGAAAACCCCCATTAGGGGGAAAACCCTTTAAATTTTTTCTTCTATTAAATTATCATTAAATGTTTAGCAGAGAGTACAATCAGCGCAATGTAATATCATCTAGCAAAACAACCCAATAACATTCAGAAATATGTTTCCAGTATCAGAATATATCAAAGACAACTTTTCTTATCTGCAGTTAACTGCGATCAACTTCGGTCAACGATCAAATTTCAGTCAAACTTCTCAGTCGCATGAAGGAGGGCACTTGTGTGAGCATCTGAAGGCTTTCAGTCACTACCTTGAGCCTGCAAGTCAACTACTATTGTCGAATTTTCCCTGTGACAAGCCAGCGACTGTAACCCAAAAACCCTAAAACAGATGCAATCCTCAGACCTTGTAATTTCAAACTTTTACAAACTTCTTTTGTCGTCCCATCCTCAAACATGTGTGAACCAATCAATGAAGAAGAGAAGAAGAAGATGCTTGGTGATGTCCAAATGAGCATGAAGTCACTTGTATTTATAAGCTATCAAGGGTGACCAATTTACCATTAGGGCCGACCTATCCAAATGTGCGTGGGGCGTTTCTTCATAATTACACTTTCCCTTATCCAAATTTGATGATCTTTAGGTCGATTTTGGTTTTCTCGAAAAGAGGAATTTAATGCAATCATCATCTCCATCAAATGAGTTGTCCACAGAGGAATTTGACCCTAGTTGCATAATTTAACAAGCAACAATGTTTACACATATGTTGGTAGCCCTTTGTGGGCCTAGCTTAAGAGCATTGAGGGCAGGTCATTGGGATGACCTGAGGCATCTGGGTTTGTGCCATTATTTGATAGCAATGCCAGATGTAAGCAACATTATGAGCAATTTGGTACAGTGCGGTAGCATGATGTGTTGACTGCTTCATGAGCATATGATGCTTATCCTTACATGAGCAGTGTGGTATAGTGACCATCACAGGTTGATTGGTTTGGTACAGCTTGGGCAGTGATCAATTAAACAACATTGTGCAGAGATCAGTGGTTGGATAGTGTAGTGGTCGGATTGAGCAAGGTTGTGCAATTTGAGTAGGATTGTATAGTGTGATTAGCAGTGCAACTACAGGATTTGATAGGATATTCATCTTGACTAGAGTAGCATTCTCTTATCTATTATTTCCTTATAAGCATGGGGGATCCGGTCTGAAAATTGTGAAACGTGGTCCGCCTATTGATTAGGGTGGCAGGGTTGTGCAAGGCAGGTGATTGGAGGCACCTTCTTGATGGTGCTAGTCTAGGTCGCGGCCTGCACAGGGCATTGTGGCATCCTTTCAATTCTGGTTGATATATTATAGGACAGCGAGGTATCCTTTCGACAACAGTTGGTGTACAGAGTGTTGGGGCACTCGTCAAGTAGTGGCCTGACTCACAAGGTGTTGGGACATCCTTCTGGTTGCAGTAGGTATTAGGGTGTAGTAGTGTCCTACAGGTTGTAGCCTGTGAATTAGGGGGTTGACACCTCCCTCAGTTGTTAGCTGAAAACCTGATGTAATTATTTTCTTTTAAAATAGAGAAGAAGATAATTACTAAAAAGCATTCGGTGGTTTTCAACCCAGAGGGGGTTTTCCGCCTAAAATCTTTGTGTCCATTGTTTTATCTTTACGCATTGTTGTATGGTGTTGTCTATTGTTGATTATTGTTTATGATTTATCTGAAGAAGAACAATAATAATAACTGAAGATTAACTATCGCTTTGAAAAAAATTTAAAAGTGATAATTGCTAAGAAATATTGATTCCCCCTCCCCCCCCCCACCCTCTCAGTATTTCCAACAGCAGCCTCATCCAAGCTTGACCTAGACATAAGCATCAAGATAACGCTAACTATATTGATGACATCACACTCAAGGGTTTGACTTTAATGAATAACAAACTGTAAGCTAAAATTGAATGACAATAAAGGAAATAACACACTTGCACACATGCAAGGTAGTTGTTATGTAGAAGACTAACCTATATGCTAACATAGAATAAGGATAAACAATCAAACTAAGAACTAGGAATAACAAGTACAATTAACCAAAACCAGTGAAGAAAGGCAACCTATAGAATGACATAAGACAAGAAAAGTCAACAGAATGAAATTATGAAGATGATGACAACAAAAACAAAAGGAAATCTACAAAAGGGAAACAATATAAAAGAGTGATAATTACCCACAAAAACCCAAAAAATCACCTCCTTTTCTTCTTATCTTTTAGTTTTTTTTCTTTTTTTATTTGAAGACCAAAATGCTCTTATCATAGAAGTTTGTCAAAGCTACCATAATCGATCAACATACTCGAATGACCAATGTAACGATGTAGCCAAGAGATCAATGATATGTGAAAGATCAACATAGCTAAACCCCCCAATGCAACCAATCATGAAATCTCCTAAGCTAAAAGCATGCATTCATGTGCTTGCTGCTTAAGAAATCAAATTTGTCAATTGAAACTTAGAACATCAGACCTCACCAATGATCAAGAAGAAAGTAGAAGAGCCAAAACTCTTCAAATCTACCTCCATAAACCCCTCCATCATCCCTAGCTCAATTTGATCATGAGTCAACATGATATCCAAGCCATGAATAGCTAGAGAATCTCCTTGAAGAACAAAATCTAAATGTAGGATCACGGGCAAATTTTAAGGAAGATCATCTTCTAGTTGAGCTAAAATTTCCTTCCCTTGCTGCAATGTTATTTAATCAAATTGTTCTTGGATGACTACAAAAGGAATGCAATATAGAAGGGTGACAACTATCTACAAAAGCCCAAAAATTCACGTCATTTTCTTCTTCTCTTTTTCCTTTTTCTTTTTTTCTAATCAAAGACCAAAAAAACCCTTATTTTAAAAGTTTGTCAAAGCTACCATAATAAATCAACATCCTCGAATGACCAATGTAACCATGTAGCCAAGTGATCAACAATAAGGGAAAGATCAACATAGTCAAGCCTCTAGTGCAACCAATCATGAATTCTCCTAAGATAAAAAGATGAACTTATGTGCTTGTTGCTTAAGAAATCAATTAAGCCTATCAATTGAAACTTGTAACATAGTACATAATCAATGATGAATAAGAAAGTAGAAGGGCCAAAACTTTTCAAATTTACCTCCAAAAACACCTCCATCATCCCCAGCTCAATTGGATCACGAGTAAACCTAATATCCAATCCATGACCAGTTGGAGGTTCTCCTTGGAAAACAAAATTTGAATGCACGATCACAGGCAAATTGTAAGGAAGATCATCTTCTAGTTGAAGCAAAAGTTGTTCCCCCTGTTGTCATGGTATCTGATCACAATGCTCTCGAATCTCTATGGCAATATCTAAGGATAAAGTCTCCTGCTTATTCAATTCTGCATAGTTTATTTTTTGCTCCTCCTTTTGAATTTTATCAATATCACTGGAAGGAACCATCAAACCCACTTGTAATTTAGTTCTTTATCTTCATCTTCATGGAACTCTACAAATATCCCAAGTGGTGCAATTTGGTTCATGATCATCCAAAAAAGAGTCATTATCGTCCCTTTCATCACTTACAACTTCATCACATGCAAGTTTCCACTAGTATTTTCTTTTTTAGTAACAAGGAATTCTTGCATTCTTAGGGAAGCGAAGAAAGTTTGCCATAAAATTCTTATGTTTTCAGTCCAAAAGGGGAAGTGAAACTTCAAATCAAAAGGTAAGGCATAATCAACCAAGATGTTTCTTTGTCAGAATAGAATCGATTTTATTAAATGCTTGGACCAATCTAGCATGAAACTCAAGAATAATTTCACATTCTCCCCTCTGATGCGAGAACTCGTAAACCAAGGAAAAATTACTCTGCACCCACCATATGTATTCAACATCCATGATGAATATGATCTTTCTACAACATACTCACCAAGGAATGTTGTTAGGTAGTGATCCATCTTTGTGTTCTGGAATAGATCTCTAGGTTCATTAAGGCATGGAACAACGCCTTTTGTATGATCGAATCTTAAATATTTCCACTTGTTATACACTATGGCCCAACACTACACCAATGAAGTCACCAAGTGAGTCAAAATAAAATAAATCAATACATAAAAACTCACCACTGTCGTTGTAATATCCAAGGATTGGCAATGTCCCAAACAAGGCACCAATTTGTTACCCCTTAGATCTGCCCCATGCAAAACTAAGAAACAACTATGAGAAATTAGCCTAAGATCAATGTTAATTACTCCATTCAAACTAGTGTTTCTCCAACCATAGGAGAGAGCCTCTGATATTCATGCATTCTCAATCACTTAGAAAAATATGCATGGTTAGCATGAATGATCAACACAAAAATTATTTCTGAGTTTGGGTTTTTGTGATTCGAATTGCTTCCATATATGTTTTTGGATCCATCATTGTCTTTGATATGCATGCAAGCAACCAAGGACACAAGAAAGTTTTTGTGATATTCCTACTTTGCATTTTGCTTAGTGAAATATCAATTTTGATCATTTTTGCTATATTGCTCGATTGCACTTAGGAAATGTGGGTTTAGAGGTCCCGCACAAGATTTTTGGCTTAGAGCACACCCAAACATTAGAGTTAGATGAAATATTGCGGCCTTAGTGGAGCGTGGGGGTACCTCATGGAAACTTCGGCCCACATGAGCAATACGGTTTCATTGGAGCGGATTTGGTGTGGGGAATTCGAGTTGGGCCCACATGGACGTTTTGGAGTCTTCTTGACAAAAAGTGGAAGAGACACTCAATTCCTCATTCAATCATCATTTGCAAAACTGTCTTTTTCCAAGAGCACGCTTGAGTTGAAGCCAATTTTGCAAGCTCTGTTTAGCCAAAAGTATAAATAACGCGCAGCCCATATTCCTTTCATCTCCAGGATTTTCGAGGATCTTCTAGCCCAACTGAAATAAGAAGTGCCAGTAAATATAGATAATCTATTATGGTCCTATTCTGAACGGTAATAAATACCAAGGAACTTATTAATATTTGATAACCACGACTCGTAAATCCCATTTACTACAAAATGTTCCATGGAATATCATTAAAGGAATATTTCCGAGAAATACAGTTGTTTCTGTATCTTCCTATATTCCTCCGAATCGATCTGCTGGTAACATATAATCAGGTAATATGTAAGGGAATGATATACAGCATTCGTCTCTTTGATGAAAGGTCTGCTAAATGATCATATTCATTACCAAAAAGCTTTCCGGAGCTGAATTCAATTTCTTTATTCTATATCCTCAAATTTTGGAAAATCATGAAGTCTTCCACAAGCCCTGATTCGATAAAACGAACAAAATCCTTCTCTGAGCGGAGATCTCAAGCCTTGCTTTGGTGGACTTCGAGTGCCAACCCAAGGACGAAGTTCTATCCTTATCAGTTTGTAGCAGCAACAAGAGTCTGATTTCAAGTAGGAGGTTCAGCTACAGCAGCGCAAGGATTGCGCAATTCACAGTGGAGGCACTCTAGGAGGTCGAGGAGTGAGATGTGGTTGAGGCTAAAACTTGGGGAGAAGATCGCGGAAGTATTTTGGCGAGGATTGCAGCTATTTTGGAGGCCATTTGCAGTAAGATTTACAGGTGGGTCAAATCACCCAACCATTGAGCCATTGAGGGAAAATTAGGCTAAATTTCTGAGGTCAACCATTGGCCAAATCCTGCGTGGGTTATTCTGGGTATTTGGTGGAGAGGCTGGGATTAATTTCCCATAAATTTTGCGCACCGGAGGGCCCTAGCAGTAGTGCTATTCAGCAAGCAACGTATTTTTGGGCATCTTGAGTGCAAGCTAGAGCAGCATAGTAGCAAATTGTAAAGGAATTGAATGTACAATCTCCTGTGAACGAAACAAGCTCTCCATGTTGACATTGTGCCATACTCAACTCAAGTTGTTGGCCCCAGTTAGCCTGGTCATCCTCTAAGATCTGTCTAGACAACTCTGCCTCTCTTAGACCAATGCATAAGGGTGATGTTATCACTCCTCCGGATCTCCAAGGTTGAGGAAGAGTCCAGTTGAGGTAACCACGGACCAATCTTTTGACTTGGTAGCTAGCCCTACCAAGCCGGAGAGGTCTCTCTCCAAAGGATCACAGCCAAGAGGGCTGAATAGATTAGGGTTTTAGGCTAGATGTAAAGTGCAAAGGGTTGTTTGATTTGATTTTGGTTGGGTAGTCACAAGGATGAGTGAATTAGGTTAGAGAATGAACTACGTCAGGGCAAAGTGAATCTGAATTGCAGACATCTAATGGGGCAAGGTAGGCAAGGTACTTTAAACTTCGTAGTATAGTGATGAGATGGTTTAGACGAGTGAGATGCTAAAAAGAGCATGAAGGTCACGAATTCTTTTTAAACTGAAGAAATGAAACAATATATGATGATTTTCCCAAAACAGAGCATACAAAGATGAATTCTGCTTATCACACCTTGAAAAGCAAACACAATTAGAGTGAAATGGATCATGAAAGTAACAAAACATTCACACATATCAAACTAAAGAAGAAACAAGATCAAAATACCATGCCACAGGAATCCCACCAAAATCGCTGCAACTGCATCCAATATATTCTATGACAAAGTCTTAAAGCTATTACAACATCCAAGAGAGTCCAACCTGTAAAATGACTGAGAAAATACATAATATAGGCCTCAAACCAACTCATCCTAGCCTCAGGGGTCGAATCCATGAGAGGAGGAGCAGTTGCAAGAAAAACTGAACTGATAGCTAGAGTAGAGGGTGGTCAAAGTGACTCATCCCTAACTTAAGCAAACTGATTCATTACAAGTCATGTAGGCCATTTAACTAATGTATTTACCCTAGATAATAGTAAGAAACATAATAATTACATCATCCTTATCAATTACATCAGTAAAACATCAATTTCCCATAGGTGAAAATTAATTTGGAGAGAAACAGGGAAAATTGGAGAAGACTGTCAAACGCGCCCTCTTAGTGTCAAACGCACCCTCCAAGTTCAGGGTTGCTTTTGGGTGCCTTCCCGGTGTCCAAATTTGCTCCAAGATAGCTCGTTGGAAAGCCCTTCAAGTCTACTTTCCAGATATGCCTTCAGTTTTCAATTTGGAGCTCATTTGCCCTGTCAAAAACTCAATCTCCCAAGACTAGTAAACGCGCAGTGCCCAGGCCAAAAAAAAAGGCAGAAAGGTGGTTTTTTGGTGGTTTTTGACCTTTTTGGCCGACCAGTTTGCCTCCACATGCTTAGAAAATGCACAGGGTGCATGTCCTCATCACTCTGAATCCAAATATGTTGGCCTTTTATTCATCCGATGCCTCAAAAAAGAGCGCAACACCTTAGGTGTTGCACGTTTGACCCTTTGACTGTGTTAAATATGCTTTATAAAACACAAAAAATCATAACTTGCAAAATTTGTTCAAAAATTGTCAAAACTGGTGGGTTGATAGCTGATCATATGTCTGAGGCATAGAGTGATGCATCGGCAAGAATATCTAGCCTCTTTTTCTCCTCTTGCTTGGTCAAGGCTTCAATTTTTGCATGGGCTCTTTTGAGTTTGGCTCTTGCAATTTTGTTTCTCATGGCATAGTACTTTGCCATCCTTCTCTGAATATCAATATCCCTTTTGGCCTTGTCTAAGAGGCTCTCAAGATGGGTGTTCACCCTCTCGAGCTAATGTTCCCAGTTCTCATTTACCATTTTAGCAAATTGCTCATTTATGGTGAGCTGATTGGCTAGTTCTACCTGCCTTTGCTTTTCTAGCTCCAAAGTTCTCTTTAGGCCTCTAGTCCTTGGCCTTCTTCTTGGCACCTGTTCATCAAGTTGTTCACCATATTGTCCATATGCCTCATCAAGTAAGGCCTTAGCCTTTTCAGCCTCTCTCTTTTCTTTGATGAGCTGAATCTCCATGAGCTCATTTTTTACCTCAAATTGCATGTTCTCCTGCTCATAGTATGAAATAATGTATTTGGCCCTTTGCAAGTTGACCTAGAGCCCTCCTATGAGTACATTCTTCTCCTTGATGACAATGGTTGTGTTCTCACTGTCATCGTGCTCATTTGGGTCAACTAACTGAAAACCATGCTCTGTCTCATGGAGGTCCTTCTCTTGCTGCTGAATTTTTGCCTCTGTCACCTTTTCCTTACCCTTCTGTACCTGCTTTGCTGATGAAGAAGGCAAGGCCCCTCCCACAATCTGTGGGGCAAACACTTGCCTGTGCCTTCTCTGATAGGTATGTGTCAAGGTACCTAAACCAACCCCTTTAGGCTTGCTACTCTCGCCATGCTCAATGTGTTCTTGCTCACTGCCTTCATCTCTGCCAGGTGAATGAATAGGCTCATGAGATGGTGATGATGAAGGTGATGGTGTGGCTGACTCATCAGATGAAGATGGATGATATATGCGTTGAGGTGGAGGAATGGAGGTAGATGGATGAGATGATGAAGGTGCTTCTTAGCCATGCTGAATAGGTGGGACTGTGAAAATCTCATTGGATAAGTGACCCATGCAATGTTAAGCTGATCAAGGTAATGGAGTACTATCATCTCGATGAGGGAGTGGTGAAAGATACTTTGTATTTGATGATCATAATCTTTCCTTTGGGTAATGAATGGCATGTTGTTAATGTCCCTGTAAAGATAATAGGGCATATTGAGCATTTTGACTCTTGTGAAATGCATGAGTAGCCAAATATGATAGGAATAGAGCCTAGAAAACCTACCCTCACATGTGGAGTACTACACGATGATTTTCATCATGGGAACATATCTGTCTAGGAGGTAAGAGAAAGGAAAAATCCTCTTTCTGTCATTCTTGTACCTTGGTTTAAGATATGGCTCATAATAAAAATGATCCAATTCTCCTTGTTTAAACCATTTTTCCCCAACATTTGGGATCCCAGAGGCTTCTGATATGGTAGCAGGATATATAGTGAAGGTGACACCAACAAGGGTTACCTAGTTGTCATGGAGGTTGGTGATGAATAATCTGGTCAACACAGGATGATGTTGGATCCTTTCCACTTTCTCACAGTGATGGGAGATGCCATGAGTTCTCTGGTATTGGTTGGCTCATGTCTAATTATTCTCCCTCCTTTCTTAGAAAGCCTCCTCTCCTATCTTTCTTCCTAACTCTGACTTTTGTTCTCTTATTTTGCCATGAGTTATTGGAGTCAAACCCTAGGGAGATGATGAAATGGAATATAGGTGTAGAGAGTATGGAATGATGTGAGGAAATTTGAGGAGATGGAAATGGGGATGTGTGATGTGAGGGAGGTGACAGGGGGTAGTTTTGAAGTGTAGGAATGGTAGTGGGATGCTAGGAGATGATATTTAGAAGTGGAATTATGTTACTAGGGTTTTGAACTTAGTAGGACTCCAAAACAAAATGAAACACCATATAAATCAATTGTGAAGGAGAGGAATAATGTAATTCTAACCTACTTGCTTACTAGAGCACCTTGGTGGCAAATTTTGAAGCTTGGAGCAATGTAGTGCATTTTGGGCAATTTTTGGATGTTCTCGGGCAAAGGCGCAGCAAAATGGTCAAATGTGCCCTCTCCTTATAGGCAAGCAGTGCCCTTAGAAAATACACTGAGTTTTATGGCAAACACACAGCATTAGTTCTGAACGCACCCTCCAATTTCTAAACGCGCCCTCTGGCCCTGTTTTGCCCAATTTCGCCTGAAATTCGAAAATTCTCTTTTACTAAGGAGGCTTTGAGAGTGTAGGAGTGAAAATGAATGTTGAATTGATGTCTTTGAGGGCTTTTATACTTGAATAGGTTTTGATTTATGCTCCGAAAAACCATTTTCTAATGTTTCATGTCACTTTTCAAATTTTTACACTAATGCTCTTTGACTTTCTGACTTCTTCCTTTGACAGGTGGATGATGCTTTGGCAATCTTCATTTTGACTTTTGTTTGGATGATAATGGTAATGGAATGAGTAGACAGCTAAAATGGTGACTTATTACATATAATAGACATAAAATTACATAAACGGAATAAAAATTATTACATCTCTTTTGAAATAAAATTTACAAAATGGAATAAATTCCTTGAAATCAAATTTGGAAGTTCAGTAACCAAAGTTACATACTTGTAAACCCTTATTTAATTGAAAAAGGGATATTATTTGTTTCACTCTCATACTTTGTTGACCTTATATAGTGAGATGGTGATTTATTGGACCTTGGGAAATTGAAACCTAGGTGACTTAATGGAACCTTGAATGACTGAACTCCAAGTGGACTTCACTGATATAAAACATGATGAAATGATCCTTTATAGTCAATGGATGCTCAACGAGAAACATAAAGGTGGGCCAGCAAATACAACTTTTTGAGAGGGGAGTGTGATTTTTTATTTCAGGCTACCATCAATGAGTAAATTTTTGCATGATGACCTAGGTGGAATGATAAAAATTTCAAATGGGACACTAATATGATGTAAAAGAGGAATTTTGATCACTGATGGCAGTATGCACATACTGACTCTAACAGGTGAGATAATAACGTTGTAGGCCCCGTCAGCGTGCCTCTGAAGTGATCTGCGTCGAAATCCCAATGTGTGCTCTCCGCGCTACCCCCCATCAATATCTAGCCCAAAGGACGGTTGCGCATCCTCCTCCATCACAGCCTCAACTTGAGCCTCCAACTGGTCCTCCATTGAAAACCCATCATATAAAAAATCCTCATTGATCAGCTATAGGTGACTGTCATCTGACAACTCTGTCATAGATCTAGATGCCTCTATATCTATCGGCTCCTCATCAACAATAGAGATGTCTCTCAACACCTCATCAACCAGTTGTGTGTTGTTATCACCTGAAAACTCAGTCACAACCCTAGATACCCCATCAATGGATACCTCAACAATGGATGGCACCTCCTCAATAGTGGACACCTTTGTGTCTCCTGGCACCTCGTCAAAGGATGTCCCTATGGGTGTTATGCTCTACTCTCTCGCCCAAGGTTTTAGCCATAGCTATCAAAGGAATCTCCAACAAGGGTGACTCCTATGTCACATTGAGTGTATCTATGTGCCCCTCACAACCCTATGTGCCCTCAGCCTCATGATTAACCTCCTCCTCAAGCTCTTGATATCTAAAGCTAGGTCTCCACCAACAAAAGCGCCTCCTGGTCTCACCTTCTAACTGTCACTGTCCCTGTCCCACCTGCTCCTTTTGAGGAGATCTGGTGCCCTGTGTCTGTAGACTTTCCCCACATGGTGTAGATGGTTGCACCGCCACGACGTGCACACCTCTAGTGTCTCTATTATAAGGATGAGGATGGATCTGGTCTGACACCTTCCTCAATTGGGCCTATCTCTCATCGTTCCAACGGATTCCACCCCAGAATTCCTACATACTAAATCTTCCTTGAGCCACGGGTTGTGTGTGGTTTAACTCGTCACTATGCAAAGATGCCCAAATCTTCCATAATCTAGTTGGCTAGCCCCCAGCAAGCCAAGATCATGGCTCTGATGCCACTGTAATATTCAAAATTGAAATTTACAACTAATAATACACACATGAACTAGGCTATGGCAACTAAAATCATAAATATGCACGCACCATCAAAACACCAAGAAACTGGGCAAATAAGCTTAGCCATTTTACTAATTCATATGGATAAATCAAATAAAATAGGATGAGGACCATTGAAACTAAGCTTGCTATTGCAAGCACGCCAAACCTAGGCGGAAGGAGGTAGTCTCGAATGTTGGAAATGGTCCCAACCAGTGTTGCGAAAATCGTGATTTAATCGCGATTTTTTTGAAAAAAAATTGCAATTTTTCCCAAAAAATTATAATTTTTGTATTTTTTAAATTTTTTTGTATTTTTTTAATTTGGCCAACTTTTTGCCAATTTTTACGATTTTTTATTTTTTTGGACCCCCACCAATTTAATACCTATCGCAATTATGGCAACATTGGCCCCAACTAATCGCTCGCACAACCCAGTAAACTATTACTGCTACTAAAGTGGAACTGGTGTTTTCGGCCTCTAAACTACTCAAAAAAATTCGGGAAATTAAATAGAGCCTCCTCATAAGGAACCTAGAATAAACTAGAAAAATCTCACAGATCCAAGTGGTGGAAATGGTCCCGAAGTGAACTGTGCCCTGCAGTGATTTATGCTACTGACTATTGACTAGAACACTAATTTATTGCCCAAAAAATTCTGCGAAATTAACCTCGGGTTCTTCTCACCAAACCCACAAAAACCCAGAAAGGGTTTGGATTGAATCCCATATGCCCCGCTAAACCCCAAGAAGTGTGTGTGCCCCCAACTAGCTGGAAAAATGCCATGTAGAAAGAATCTTGTTGTGGGGAGCCAGATCAATTCTTAGGAAACCTCCTCCAACCCTTGCAACCACTACTCCAGTCTCCTTATCTCTCGTTACCCAACTCTCACAAAATTTTCTTGCTCTCTATGGTTGCATAGTGGATTTCTAGTGACCCACAAGCCCAGCTTTTAAACAATTCGGCCCTCCAAAATACAACACTCTCAGCCCTACAAAATACCCAGGGGAGACTTGCCCTTCCAATGGATAAATTCCTGCAAAATCTTTGGCCCAATCTCCACTTCCTGCTAGCTCCTCTCAACCTACAAATTCCCTTTCTGCGCCCTAGGAAAAACACGCCCAAGTTGATGAATGATCTACAATTAGCGCCTCAAACACCTGGAACAAACTCCCTCTTACTCTGCTAGGGTGACACTTGAAGTTCATCGAAAGTAGAGTTGGAATTCCCACTTGGGAATTCCTCATGCTAAATAGCACTAGTTGTCTTGGCTAAACAGCGCAAGAGAACTTGTGTTCAAAAGTAAGTTGACAAAAGATACGAATGAAGGCCTCTTCTCCTTATTTATAATTGTTGGCCTCCTTTTCTCCCTTGGTGGCCCCTATTGTCGCCTATCACACACACCTAAGTTAGTGAGAAAATATGTTAACCCCACAAAGTGTGGTTCGTGGCAAATTTAAGAGATGGGGTTATCACATATTCTCAACTCTCTCTGTTTCAGCTCTATCCTAGGTCAGTTAAGAGGGTTGTCCCTACATGGAAAACTAAGTTAAAAGGATGTGAGGTTTCTAAGAGATATTAGAGTGAATTGGATTACTTGTAGGATTATGAGCAAATATGACGAGCAATATGAAATGAAATATATAACCATTAACACATGAATCAAAAATTTGCATACATAAAACCAATGCCTTCAATATTGCTTTAAGAATAACTACTACTTGCTCAAAATGAAATGAAATGTTTCAAATTGAAACAAAAGTAACCCTGTCAATCAAATAAAAGATGTTAGCAAGATATGATATCAAAGCAAGATATAAATATGTTTTTAAGAAATCCTTTCAAAATATATATAATCATTCACAAATCCAAAGCATGTATGCAAGCAATATAGAGTGGACTTGCAAAGGAAACAATTTAAACTTTACTTGCAAAAGTGAATAAGATCATTCTTGCCTAAATAAGATAATCAATCCAAGATATTTGCATCAATGATAAGTACAAAGATAGTTTGCAAGTAAAATAATAAAATGTGTTAGTATGAAATGCACTTAAACTAAGATTAAATGCAATTAACTTGATTAATTTTAATCTAAATGCCTAGTCTAGACGTGACCTTTCTTTCGATTGTTTTGGAACAAGTCTCTTATGTGAGTTGTGGAAGGGATCCAAAGAAAGACGGCTAAGGCTATATTAACGATACCTCTCTTGGATTACCCAACACACCCGATGCCTCTGGCATTGTAGAGACTGTGGCTCTGATGACTGCAATGTCATCGTGTTAACCACATAACAGGGTCTATGTCCCTCAAGTTGATGAAAAAATGGGTCCCTGAGAAATGTCTTTCAACCAAGATTATGCTTAGAGGTAAATTAAGTTAAAATGCAACTATACTAATATGCCTAAATGAAATGCAAGTTTATTAGTGCTTGTATAAAGGGAAATGTTTCAATGAAATGGAAATATGCTCAACAAGATAACTTGGATAATTGCTCAAAATAATGCAAGATACAAGAACATAAGCTTCATAAGCGCATAAGAATGTAAGTTGCTCAAAGTAAATGCTTTGACAAATGATATATCAATAACTAGCTAAAGCAATGAAGCTTTCAATGTATGATATGCTTGCAAAATGAGCAAATAAAATAAATAAGCATGTAACCAATGAGCCTATTGGGAGGCCAACATAAAGCAAATTGTAAAATTTATTAGATAGTCTTTGCCAAATTAAATAAGATGTTTTCATATAATAAAATAAGTTGCTCCAAAGTAAAATTCCAAATTGTACTTAAAAGTAACCAAAAAAAAAAAACTTGAAATGCAAAGCATAAGAATGGAAACTAGTAGCAAGATTACATCTAGAAATTAGATTGCGATGGTGAGATTGTGTTTATTCTTGAGACATGCAAAAAATTAAAACTAAGAGAAAACCATGCAAGATCAATCCACCCAAAGTTTCTCCTTCTAAAATAAGGAGTAGAGGATGTCTTGGGTGAAACCCAAGCTCCCACAAGAAAAACTAAGCTTTTATTAGACTTGTTACACAAATGAGAATCCTTCCAAAGGATCTCAACTAGGACTTCAAGAGGAATCTTTACAATATGTGAGGCTTCTCAAGCACTAGATTTCCTTCTTGAAAGTCAAAATCAGAAAATAAAGAAAGTACAATGAGAATGTTCTCAAGTTTGAAGAAGTTAAGTGTGTCTTGATGTCTCAAAGCTCTACCTCCAAAGGCGAATAAATCTTGCACGAGACAAGGAACTAATCCTCCTCAAATGCCCACGGCCTTGCCAAATAGCAGCCCTCTCTAAGTGTCCACTAAAACAGTGCGAAACACGCATATGGTTTTTCAAAAGAATTCAATGAATTGATTGAGCTGAATACTCAATAATAATACAGAGATATTTTACAAAGATAGAAACATCAAGTTTCTATATGAGATTCAGTTTCATCTAAGAAACTGCTAAAGAAAAGAAAATAGCAACAATTTAGAAGAATGAGCATTAAACTAATATTAGAATTATTCTAATACCCTCCCTTAATGCTCAATCTATTTACAACACCAATAGATCTCCTGAATTGTTCAAATTTAGCAGGACCAAGAGGCTTGGTGAATATGTCTGCGGGCTGCTCTGTGGTGGGAACATACTTCAGCCGAACTAATCCGTCTTCAACAAGCTGGCGAATGTAGTGGCAATGAGTTTCCACATGTTTTGTTCGTTCATGAAAGACGGGATTTTTGGCAAGTTTGAGCACTCCCTGATTGTCACAAAACAAGGAAGTAGGACCTGTCTGGGAAGCATGCATGTCTGCAAGCATACGGCGAAGCCAAACTGCCTCACATGATGCCTTAACTGCTCCTCGATATTCTGCTTCGGTGGAGGAGAGAGCCACGGCTTGCTGCTTCTTACTAGTCCAGGTGACAGCACCAGATCCTAGATTAAAAACATACCCAGCTGTAGATTTACGATCATCAACCGAACCAGCCCAGTCAGAATCTGTGTAACCACTAAGGATAGGATCGGAACTGCGAGTGTAGAGAAGTCCATAATCAGAAGTGCCACGCACATATCTTAGTACTCGCTTGGCTGCTATCCAATGATCAGCTTTAGGAGCGGACATGAAGCGGGAAATGTAGCTTACTGAAAAACTGATGTCTGGTCTGGTGGCAGTAAGGTAAATAAGACTACCTACTAATTGTCTGAATAAAGTTTCATCCACAGGAGGAGAAGATGACTGAGCTGAAAGTTTGAGCCCTGGTTCCATCAGAGTTGTGGCTGGTTTGCAATCCTGCATTCTGAACCTGTCAATAAGATTCTTAGCATACTTGGACTGAGAGAGAAAGATGTTATTCTCAGTCTGCCAAACTTCAATCCCCAGACAGTAGTGAAGAAGGCCCAAGTCTGTCATATCAAAAGTTCTGCATAAGTCTTGTTTGATCTCATGGATCAAATGTGCAGAGCTGCCAGTAATGATAAGGTCATCTACATAGACAACCACAAACAAGATATTATCATCAGTGTTTTTGATATACAGATTTGCATCAGATGGGCTTCGCTGAAAACCATGATCTGTCAGGTATTGATCAATTTTCATGTACCAAGCCCGAGGAGCTTGTTTTAGTCCATAGAGAGCTTTAGCTAATCTACACACTTTTTGTTCCTGACCGGCAATCTTAAATCCTGGAGGCTGTGTCATGTAGACTTCTTCCTGTAAATCACCATTTAGGAAAGCACTTTTTACATCCATCTAATGAACTTTCCATTTAAACTGAGCTGCTAGAGCAAGAACAAGACGTATGGTACTCATTTTGGCTGTAGGGGCAAACGTCTCCTCATAGTCAATTCCTTCCTTCTGAGAGAATCCTCGAGCCACAAGACGAGCTTTATACTTATCTAGAGTTCCATTGGCTTTGTACTTTACTTTATAGATCCATTTGCAGCTAATGGGCTTTTTCCCTGCAGGAAGATCAGACAGAGTCCATGTGTGATTTTCTGAAGACTCTGAAATTCAGCGTCCATAGCCTGTTCCCATTCAGGTGTACCTTTAGCCTCTGAGTAAGTTTGAGGCTCAAAGGTACTGTGGATATTAGCCATAAGCGCAAAATTTACTGTAGACTGCTGAGTGCTCTTATGTCTAGATGTGCGTCCTTCAAGAAGCTCATCATCCCGAAGATCACCAATGGTTTTAGCCCACCATTTTGGTCGAAGAGTAGATGAACTAACATTAGTAGTAGAAGAAGAGGGGTCAGGAGCAATAGGAGCAGCAATAGAAGAGTTATTTTCCGGAGGATGCTCTGGCAGTGTATTATCAAACATTGATACGGCATCATCCCTCCCATCAGGTGGACCTACCGGAAGAAGAACACTGTGAGGCTGATCTGTAGGATACTGCTCAGAAGAAGAGGACTGAAAGAATCCTCTATCTTCATCAAATACCACATCGCGACTAAAGCTAAGACGACCAGTAGCAAGATCAATTAGTCTATAAGCCTTGTGGTGATCACTGTACCCTGTCATCATGAGTTTCTGGCTTTTGGAATCCAGTTTAGAGCGTTTAGCAGCTGGAATCCAAGTATATGCAATTGAGCCGAAGACTTTGAGGTGACTGATCTTAGGCTTACGACCAGACCAGACCTCTTCGGGAGTTTTCCCTTTAACAGCCTGAGTAGGGGATCTGTTAAGGAGATAAACCGCAGTAAATACTGCTTCAGCCCAAAATTTGTTGGGAATATTCTTGTGCTGCAGCATGGAGCGAGCCATTTCAACAACCGTGCGGTTGCGGCGTTCAACAACACTGTTCTGCTGAGGGGTGTAGGGGGTAGTGAACTGGCGTTTTATGCCATGAGTAGCACAGTAGGTGGAAAAAACAGAAGAACAAAATTCCCCCCCGTTATCTGTTCTAAGGGTCATGATATCACAGCTAGATTCTTTT
The DNA here is from genome assembly GCA_000404065.3 of Pinus taeda. Classification (NCBI taxonomy): domain Eukaryota; kingdom Viridiplantae; phylum Streptophyta; class Pinopsida; order Pinales; family Pinaceae; genus Pinus; species Pinus taeda. The sequence continues at coordinate 87,799 of APFE030714711.1, forward strand.
TCCACTAAGATTTTAAACTTCTGAAATATACTGAATGCATCAGATTTATTTTTTAGAAAATAAACCCACATCTTTCTACTGAAATCATCTACAATAAGCAGGAAATATTTGCAAGCAGTGATAGAAGATGTTTTCATGGGCCCACAAATATCAACATGAATTAGCTGGAGTACCTTAGATGCTCGCCAGGATTCGCCATTTGGGAATGAAGACCGATGTTGTTTTCCAGCTTGACATGCGCCGCAGATGCCCAACTGCTGAGTCTGAATATCAGGTAATCCTGTCACAAGTCCTTCCCGAGAAAGCTGAGAGAGATACTGCATGTTTAGGTGCCCATATCGCTGATGCCATAGAGTGCTGATGGGAGAAGCACGTGCTGCTAGGGCCACTTCTGGGAAATCACCGGTGTCAAGAAGTTTGTATAGACCATGACCTTCTAGGCCAACAGCAACTGTAAGATTTTTCTCCCTGTCGATAATAGAGCATTTGTGCAAACTGAAAACTATATCAAGCTGAGGAGAGTTCCTCATAATCTGACTGACGGACAGCAGATTAGTTTCCATCCCAGGAACATAGTATACATTCAGGAAGGTAAGAGTGCGTCCACCAGACTGGATTTGGACTGTACCTTGGCCATCTACTGTGTATTTTTCACCTCCTCCAAATACCACGGAATCACTGAAAGGTGAAAAATCAATAAACCAGTCACGCCTGTGAGAGAAATGGCGTGATGCACCAGAGTCAATGTACCAGGCAGATGATGGAATATGATCTGAAGACCTTTTAGCCATAAAAGCATAAAAGGCAGAATCTGTCTGCTCGAAATGTTCTGCTACATTTGCTGTCTGATGAATTCCTCCCTGTTTCTTCTGTTCAGAAGCAATTCTCTGTCGGCAATCTTTCTTTATGTGACCAAATTTGTGACAGTAGTTACACTGCACAGTTTTCTTCCTAGCAGGATCAAATGACTGAGAAGAAACTTTCTGCTGATATGACGGATATTTGGCCGCAAAGGCATTTTCTGAACAAGCTGATGCTGCACCTCCACCAAACTGTTGTTTCCATCGATCCTGCTGCATAAGTTTGGTACATAAATCTGGAAACTTTAGATCAACATTAGTGGCAGTAATGTTTAAAGTTTCGATGAAGTGCTCATAAGATGGTGGTAGACTTTTTAGGGTGATGACTACCAGATCTTCTTCCTCCATGGTGCGACCAATGGCTTCTAGCTGATCTCGAATATCTTTAATCTTGTTGAGATGTTCCTGTAGAGATATATGTTCGTCCATCATAATGGAGAACAACTAATTTTTGAGAAAGAAGGCTCGGCTTTTGTCGGATGTCTCGTGAAGGTCCTTCAACAGTTGCCAGATCTCAGCAGCGGTCTTGCCAGAAGGAATCTGAGGTAACTGATCATCAGTGACAGAGAGCTTGAGGAGCATAACTGCTTCGCGATTTCGATCATCAAACTTGTCTTGGTCAGTGCCAGCTGTACCAGGACGGAGCTCCTTGTTGAGAACAAGCTGGTCAAGGCGCCTATATTCAAAGATGGTTAACATTCTTTGTTTCCAGATGTTGTAGTTTGTGCCATTGAAGCGTTGACTACCTTCCAGCATTAGATTGGTTAATGACGCCATCCTTCTTGCAAGCAGAGATGACTCAGCCAATAGCTTAGTTAAAAAACACAGCTGAGAGAAATGTCCCAAAGAAATTAGTGCTGCTTCAGGACTGGTCAAGATCTGCACCAGAGACACTTAAAAAAATCTGGTTTACACCTGCTTTTTAAAACCTTTAATTCTGCTGCTCAGAAATATTTCAAGAATATAAACATGAATGTGTCAAGCAACTGTCAATAAGGTCTGAGAAAGAAAGGTCGAATTTCTGTCACAGTACTGAAGATATATCACAGGATTTTCTCCACAGAAAATTAGCAGATAGCAGATTTCAAACTCAGAATCTCAGATTTTCTGTACAGTGAATATTTGAACCTCCTCCACAGAAGAAAAGCCACAGTCCTTTTATCACAGGTATACAGAAATAAAACACGGAAATTTTCCGCACACAAAAAAATTATCGATACTGATCTGCTGTAGCAGTGCTATGAGGAAAAAATTTAGAGATTACCCGAGCATACGGAGACCGAGGGAGGAGCCGAGCTTACGTAGAGAAGTGCATTAAACGAAACCGCAGATCGACCGACGTATCTGCGTCAAGGCAAAGTTGGCGGAGGTATTGAATCACGTGTTTAGAGACCGAGCTCACGTGAAGATCGAGGGAGGACCACGTCTGCGCTGCGATTTGGGTGGGTTCCACGTCTGCGCTGCCGAGCTTGATGTGGGTTCCACGTCTGTGCTGCGATTTGAATATTGGACCACGTTTGCGCTGCGATGGGAGGACCACGTCAACGTCCCACGATGTTTCGGAAGTCGACCACGGAGACTCCACTCTCTCGCGCGAATGGCACCGGTGGAGTATATATATTGGAACTGTATATATATATAGTGAGCACGAGTTTAATCGATAGTGGCACTGTTATAAATATACGCACTGATATATATATACGCACTGATATATATGCACTGATATATCACAGTGATATACGCACTGAATTATATACGCACTGATATATATATACGCACTGATATATACGCACGCATTGATATATCACAGTGAAAATCAGTCAAAAACCCCTGGTCAACGCCCTGAAACAGATCTGAAATTCGGCCACTCAAAAAGATACACCTGCCCTTAGTACATGCGAGAGATTCCTGAGCTGTATAACCCAATCAGATGAGGAGCCAGTTTCCCGATCGGTACAGGATGCAGCAAAAAAATTGGCAAGCCACGGTGGGCATTCAGAGCCGATTTATCTTTGAGTGCGAAAAAAAATTTGCTGGTGATGCTGCAGAGGAAGCCACGATCCGATATCTGGACCGGCCACAAAGGAATTTCGAGACTGTGTATGAGCCAGACAAAATCCGAGAGCTTCCGGATCTTGAAAAAGACAGAGTCTAAAACCTGAGAGCAATAACTGAAGAATTATTTCGACCTATTCACTTCTGTATCGAGATGGACGACTGTAAGCGTTTATCACAATGAGCAAAGCCGAAGCTGAGACTCAGTGAAGGCTACCTGGCTTACAGAGGACTCGATCTTAGAAATGAATAAAACCTCAAAAACCTGCTCTGATACCATAAAACAGTGCGAAACACGCATATGTTTTTCAAAAGAATTCAATGAATTGATTGAGCTGAATACTCAATAATAATACAGAGATATTTTACAAAGATAGAAACATCAAGTTTCTATATGAGATTCAGTTTCATCTAAGAAACTGCTAAAGAAAAGAAAATAGCAACAATTTAGAAGAATGAGCATTAAACTAATATTAGAAATATTCTAATATCCACGGCCTCTTCAAAAATCAACTTCGAATGGCTTGAGAGGTCATACAAGAAAATGGTTAGAGCTTGTATGATTTTTCTTCAATGCTCTTGTCACCAACACTTTACTTATTGGCTACAAAATCAAGAGACAAATTAGTGCAGAGAGAATATGTAAAACAACTAGATAAAATACAAATAGTATACAAAAAACCAAATCAAGTGATGGGAATGAACGCCATCGCTTGGTTAAGTGTAGAAAAGCTCTCAAGTAGCTAGTATAAACTCACTTAAGCATTATTTGAAAAGATTTAAATTATGAAACGATTTGCTTGTATACAAGCTATGTCCAACGAATCCTGCAAGAACACTTTTTCATAAGATAAACTATGAAAATCCAAATAACAAATGGGAGTTCCTTTGAAGGTGCTTTAAGAGTGGGTTGATCTTCCAAAGACTTCCCCTCACGCTTGATTCAACAAAAATAAATTTTCTACAATACTCCAATCACACATTAGTCTTGTTTCACACATTTTGTCAAAGTTCCAAGGAAGCAGTGGTGTCAATTTTTTTCAAAAGATCTAAATCATCAACTAGCAATTTTCTTGAGTCCTTTTAAACTCATTCGCAAATTTGTAATGCAAAAGATGCTAGTAAGACCATGTATGTACGTAACAACCTAGGTAAGTCTATTATTTTGGTGACGAATTCCACTCTAGGAGATTTTTTGTCTCACTAATTATCTGTGTTTCTAAACACGGATGATCGGCAGAGTTTTTCCCTCCAGCTTCACCCCGAATTTATCATCAAAGTCTTAAGGTGAGTCTTAGTGTTTTACTTGGGTCTTATGTAAAAATGATTTCGGAATAATTTATGTTAATTGGCTAAATTATTTTATTACAAGTCACCTGGTCTACTAGATCATATTGTGTCACAGAATTGGATAGTTAATTAAGGTTCTATAGCGAGCGGGTATTCCACCTTTGAGAGTTGAATTAAGTAAAATCTTATGCAAAAAAAACATAGCGCATGGTCCCTCATACTTAGACACCATGGATATATGTAAAGTTTTGTAGATGTTCTATGCTAAGAGCAATTTCACTTTTCTCACAGCAATCATACAAGTAGTTAAGCAAAATGCAGATAGAACATATAAGCAAATCTTACAGAAGACAAATCAGAAACAGGAAAAATGTGTGTGTTCGTTTCGGCGGTCAACAGGATGCTTCAACCAGCAAAGTCTCCTTTGGTCAGCCAGCCCAGATGTGTCACAACAACCCTCCAACCGGTAGATGAGTCAACCCAAGTCAATTCTACAAAAGTCAACGTTGTCCTGAAAA
>APFE030714711.1:92541-104124 GCA_000404065.3 Pinus taeda
AATCCAACAAAAATATTAGCCTCTTAATCTGAGCATCAGAACATGGAGTTTGGACCTAGTTGTCCAATTTTAACAATATAATATTTGAGGATGGAAGTAATATATAATCCCCTCAAGTGTCAATTAATTAAGTTTTCTGGCAAAAATAAAATTAAATCTTAAGCCAGAAAATAAATTAATTTCGAGTCAAAATTAAAATGTTGGAGAAATTAATTTCTCCAAGTGGAAAAATTCGTGGGTCTAAAGTAAGTTAATTTTTGGAGGTCCACGGATATAATATTTGAGGATGGAAGTAATAATTAATCCCCTCAAGTGTTAAGTAATTAATTTTTTCTGGCAAAAATAAAATTAAATCCTAAGCAAGAAAATAAATTAATTTAGAGTCAAAATTAAAATGTTGGAAAATTAATTTCTCCAAGAGGAAAAATCTGTGGGTCTAAAATAAGTTAATTTTTGGAGGTCCCCCACCAAGGGAACAGTGGAAATTTCAAAAAAAAATGGACCATTGGACCTTGGTGGTTAAGCCAAAGTGAAATTTTTAAGGAATTAATTCAAAATATTTATTTTTTGACTAATTAAAATGGGTTTTATGATAAATTCGAAAATTCCTCAAAAATAATTATTTTCGACAGTGGAGATTTAAAGGTAATCAAATATTTATAAGCGATCGAGATTATTTTGATGGGGATCAAAGCCAACTAGCTGATATTTTCTACTTGAAAGATTTATCTATAAATTAGAAGTCATTTGCTTCTCAAATCATGATGAAAGCTCTGACTCTATTCTATGTAATTTTGTAACGTTGGTTTTGTTTCACTGATCTGTTGGGAACGTTTGAATGTCATAATAAAAGACTTTGGGGTACACTTCATGGTGTTCTTTACCCGATGATCTGTGTTATGTATTGGGTATGTTCTTTATTATATTGTGCTTAAATTTTTAAAGTTTCTTTATTCATTAGATGGTGATAAGAACATTCTATTGGTAGATTTTGGGTCTATCTTAGGTGATCTAATTCGCCATATGTCTAACAAGCTTTCTTGAAGAAAATATATAGAGTTTGCAAGTTCTCTGACCCTTGGGCTCCAAGTTCACACAATTTGGAGAGCCAACCTTGTTTGGGCTTCGAGAGTTTTGTTTGGTTTTCATACTTCGCTAAGGCTGTGAGCAATACCATAACTTTCGAAACACATCTGTTCTATGGTCATTATTCATCATTTAAAAAATTACATACTCCAAAATATTTATTTCCAAGCATTGTATATTTGTATACAACTTGTAAATTATTTTTGTAGAATCATTTTTGTAAATAAAATTTTCTAGCCCTTGTTTTGCAGCTATTTGGGTTTGGGGTTTTATTTTAAATTTTATGTTTTGGGGTTTTTAGCATGCTTGTAAATATTCTTTAGATTTATTTTATTTTGTAAATAATTTTTAAATTTCAAAATTGTAAATATTTATTTGATTTAAGTTTTAATTTCATAGTTTAAATTTTTTAATTAGATTTAACTTTCAATTTGAAATTCAAATTTTACTCGTAAAGTTTTTATCCCACATTCAAAATCTAAAAAAGTTTCTCCCAATTTTGGGTCTATATATACTAACCTTTCACCTTGTATTTTCTATTATACAAATAATTTCACTAACCCTTAGCACTTTCATTCTTTCTTGTATATAATTTCTTGGGGTTTTTATATAGTGGGTTTCTTTTGGGAAAATTTTCTTTTTATTTTTACAGGTGAAATCTCTCAAGTGATCAAAGAAAGGAGTAAACTTTTGAAGCTTCCAACCCTTAAAAACCCTCGGCATCTAGGGTTTTTGAGCCCATTTTTGCAAGTTGTTTATTTTCAAATTGGGGAAGAAACCCATTTTCCGAAGGCCCTAGCCCTGACCCAACCTAAAAGGCTAGTGTTTGGGACCTATTTTGCAAGCATTAAGAAGATTGTAAACCCTACAAGGGCTAGATCTCATTGCAAACAAGGGTTTCTTCAAGGGATTAGCATTTTATCTCTAATAATTTATGATTGTAGCAGTCATAGAGATTTGATCTTTGGGTTTGAACTAACATTTTGAGTGCAGGTGTTGAAGAATGATTTCTCTCACATCTCCAAACTAGTCATAGGCCATTAGGGCTTGGGATTTGCTTCTATTGCCTTCATCTCTCATTTTAATTGATTGCATAATTTATATCGGATCTGATATATTGATATAATCGTGGCATAATCATCATAATCCAAGCCTAAAGAACTGACACATTAAGCTAATAACTCATACAAGGCATCAAAATAAATTACAAGGGTTTGATCTATCAATTTTTTTGTTTTATGTTGGCATCAAAATAAATTACAAGGGTTTGATCTATCTATATGAAAGTTCCAGGTCTGATATAATTGTTACAGCAGTGTATTGAGGGCATAAACACATAAAATAAACCTAAATTCATTAACAAGTCACTTAAGGCATTGAACATTAATCTTGTAGTCAAATTGATTGCATACAAGCTAAGTCACATGACACGAGACACAGAGGACACATAAATATGAGTATTCAACATGAGACACAAGGACCCCGAAAAGAGGACACGAGGGACCGTTGATATATATAATAATATATATATATACTGAAGATAAATGCTGGTCCATATAGAATAAATCATAAATGATATCTATTTAGATAGTGCCTGATCCATATAGATATGAATCATGATGATATCTATTTAGTATAGACTATTTACTATTAGTAATTTACTAGCTTGTTTATTAATTTACAACATAAGTGATGTTCACAGTTCAATGTTCATTGTTCATGTTATAACTTTTGTTATTAACTTCAAATAGGTTCGATCATGTTCAAACTTCAAATAAGGTAGTTTATAAATTATAAATTTATATGTGTTCAAACTTCATTGTTGACCAAAGCGTTAATCAAGCTTTTCCTCCCTTTAGACCTCGAAGGTGTAGTGAGTAGTGAGCCCATGATGGGGAGCTGGGCTTTTATTTCAACACACGATCTATACGTGGCCACTAGTGTATAATAAAGTTAAGTTCCATAGGCTATAACACAACTTACAAGAAATTTAAGTGCTCCAAACTCTCAACAAACCACGTGAATGCTCGTCTCCTGCATCTCCAGGTCCAGGTCAATGTGAAGTTGTGAATTGTGCTCTCAATGTGAAGTTGTGAGCATTGAGCTCGAATCTTGTTGAAGAATCTATGACAGTTATACTTAGAGAGATTCTTCTTAGCTTGACAACTATTTGTGAGGTGTTTTTAATTTTTCTTCTTGGCATAATCTTCACTTGTTATTATTAGAGTGTGTCTTCATAGTTCATCAAATACCTACCAAAAACAAAGAGACAAGAACACACGATGTTGGCTTTTTGCCAAGGCCAAAACCTCTCCCTCTTGGAGAGGAAAACCCGCACAAAATTCTTCCTATAGAGATTCCAATTGACAAATACCAAGACCATAACCCTTGACCTATTATGCCACTCCAAGACCAAAACATCAATGCTCTTCTTTATCACTGTTGAGATCATTATCATTGTTGTACCAGTAAGATCATCATTACTACACTATCGAGATTTACATTGCTACACCAGCGTTGTTGCACCTTCATGGAGGACTTCATCATAACGATGAGTTGATTGTTCTTGCACCATAGCTACTCCTTCACTTATAACATTCCTGCACTCTTCACTGAGATCATCATCATGCACCAGGATATTGATCATGACCTTATCTTCATTATGACTGAGACCATGATTGCCATCTTACCAAAGTCTAGGATGTATACCATACTGAGATACAACTATACTGAGACTGTGCTGTCTAGAAAGCATGCCGAGAGTATTACTAAGATCCTTATCATCAAGAACGTGACTATGATTCTTCTTGCACAGAGATTTGTACCACCGAGAAGGAGATTGAACTCACTCACTGTGATTACACCTGAAGTTTTTGGGGAATTGTGCTCACTGTACTTATCTGAGATATTGTATTCCTGCACTTTTATCTGAATTACTGTACCCTATACTTTTTCCGAAATTCTCAAAGACATATGAGATCCTGTACTTCATTTCTGCACTAACCCTAGCTAGGTATATATAGTGGTTTATCCTTTGTATTAAGCCAACGTGTATCCATGAAGAGTTGTGTCTATTTCTTTGAGCCGACATGAGTATATTTTAATTCATGTTGCAGGCCAACATAAAGAGGAGGATTATGCTTGTCATTTGGAGGGCTTCTACATATTTCTATAGACTTAATACATTAATCATAAGCTCAATAAGAGCTCTTCATACATAGCATTGACTTTTTGACTTCACTAATAAATCCTAAGGCTCTCAATAGGAGCCACTAAGTAAATAAACCTCTTGCTCATGAAACCCATGCAGCAAGGCATGCAAAAATAAATTTGTTATCTTTATTACATTATTTACAAAGATCATGTCATTATGAAGACCGAACCTAATTACATTCTACAACAAAATCTGATGGAATTCCTCACACTGCACAACAAATTTGATTTCAGCAGCAAGCAAACTCGACTTCGACGACGAAAAATGACAAAAAAAACCCAAAAAATAAACCATGTTGCAGGTTTTAAATGTCACTTTTCATTGGACACGTGTCCTGAGAGCCAAAACGCTAGGGCATGTTTTCGCCACGTCCAAAACACGTGTCTCGATTGGAGGACACAAAAATAAACGTTTTTGCACGTTTTAGGGCATGTTTCATGTCTGACACATGAAATATGGGACACAAGACCCTGACGGATGTTTCTTGTGACTTAGCATATAAGTTATTTTTTAAGGATTGTTGGGCAATTTTCAGATCTGATATATTTGCTACAGCCATTTATGCAGTCATATAAACCAAATAAGAATCATCAAAATTAACTAAAGATCACTCAAATTGATTAGCTAATCATTGGAGCTCATTTCGCATTAATATTTAGGCACCTTAGGGGTTTATTAAGGACTGAATCATTAATTTTCTGAGTTATTACAGATCTGATATACATCATTTTTAGGTATGATTTGAGCATAATAAATTTGATCTATAGTGTCTACGTAGTCCTATAATCAAGTGAATATCATTGGAAGTTAAATGCATTGATTTTCAAGCCTACTTTGGTATCTTGCATCACTTCTTGACTGCTGATATAAAGTTTGCAGACCTTTGAATACAAGGTTGCAGCTATAATAAATCACACATAAGTCTCTAAAATTGGGTAAGGAAATTTTACAATTCATAATCATTCATGGTTGAAGTGAGTTGGGCTTAATTTTAGTCATTGGCATCTTGTACTGGTAAACATTGGCTAATTAGATAAGTGCTCTGAATTTCCTAAATTGCTATAATTGTTATCACTTGTTGGTCAATATCTTTGTGAAATTATTGTAAGAAGATCTCTTGTTGGTTGTTGGCACTTGTATCATTGAGCACTTGGTCTTGTTTAAGATTGTTTTTCAATATATTGTTAAGTACTTTTGTTATAAGATAATAAACATCAAGTACTTGAATCACATAAACAATCTTAACTCAAGACTCACTCATAATCCTTTCATATCATTCTAGGAATATTCTTGCATCTAATAATTTACCTCCAAGCACAAGCTTGGTTGATAGACATTTAGGACAACCTTTCTCACCTAGCTTGAGGAGCCTAGCACCTCTTTAGTGGTTAACACGGTGACCTTGCAATCATCAAAGTCACAATCTCTATAGCGCCAGAAGCATTGGGTGGTTAGAACGCAGGAGAAGGTATCAGTAATCAAACCTCTGCTTGCTTCCCTTTGGCTTTTATTCCACAACCTACTGTAGAGACTAGTTCCAAAATAGTTAAGAGGAAGGAACCATCTAGAACAGACATAATTAAGAGTAACCAAGATTCTTGCATTTCACCTAAGTCTTAGGATTTGCATAGAATATAGGTTAGTTAAGCATTCAAGAAGCGGTTGTTCATCCGGTCTTTTGGTCCTTAATTGATATAAGGCAAGTAAGTGGACTCCATAAGGCACTGGTCTCATTGATAATTAAATCTAATCTCTAAAAACTTGCTAAACCAACCAAGTGGCTAGGTCATTCAATCGTGTCTCCCAGACTCGTTGGTTGCCAACTTGTCTTTCATTTCTATCTTCCATAGGGACTACTCCCCGTAGCCTGTTTTTGGGAGACAACTAGAAGGGAGTGGGCAGGGATCAGAGTGACAACCCCCTCCCTAAGTCGTTGTCACACCATGCCTATACAATCTGAGTGACAACAATTCCATATAGATTTAAATAAGCAAACAATGAATTGAAACTTCTAGAAATTTATGTGAAAATAAACTAAAACTTTCAATATCTAGAGCCTACTTCCAAAATCAAATGCTAACACAAGATAGCTTTGCACTAGTAAGTCTAAAAATATATGGAAAATGAAATAACACAAAGCATAAATAGAAGAGATTATATCAATAGGTCACAATGCACCATGCTCCAAAGGAAAAACACCCATGAATGGACCCCCAAAGTCTTTTTACTAAAACTCTTGAAAAGTATACAAAGTAACAGTGCTTCCACAAGCGCAATAGCTAGTAACAAAGATTACAAAATGACAGCTCAAAGCTCTATTATATAGAAGAATGGGAGCAAAACCCAATGTAGCAACCAAGTGATGAATGGCCATGGAGAAGATCCCAAGAAGGAAATTGAATTCCAAGTGGAGGGATGAAGTAAACACCAATGCAAATCGAATTCCATATGTGGCACCATGAAATCCTCAAGCAAAATTGAATTCTCCAAGTGTGAAAATGAGCAAATCCAAGTGTGAATCAATAAAGAAGCTAACTCAAGTCAAACTCCAAGAACAAACCATGTGATGCCACCTCATGTAGATGCTTCCAATGAGCTCAACATAGATCCCTTGGGAAATTGTGTGGTCCCTCCTTGAGGACAATTCGATGTGCCATGATGATGCCAAGTGTGAAGGAGAGGGAACATAAGCGGAGACAAACTCCCAAGAATATCTCAAAAAATATCTTTCAAATATCTCACATGTGCATTAACTCCCCAAATAATTCGATTTTCCAAGTCACTAGTTGCATTAATGCCAAAAAAATCGATTTCCTTGAGTGGACCATGTATTTATGATGCAAGATGCCAAATCATCCTCCAACTTGTCCTTTGACTCATTCCTTTGACTTGAGATAATTTCCAAGTCATTTCCATGTCATTTTGTCACATGGACTTATTTATTTATCTCCTTTTAATCTATTTCTGATTTCATTTATTGTCAGATTTCCCACTAAACTTGGGAAAAGTGGGTTTTGAAGGTCTAGAATACATTTTTAACCCCTCAAAATGTGTCATAGCAAAAATTTGAGGGTGAAAGGTGTAATTTTTATTACTCATACCCCATACAACTTCTCTAGACATTACTTATTACATTTCATATACAAAATTTATTCCAATTTCCGCCCTGTAGGAAATTTTAAAAATTAAAAAATGACTCCCTAGGCCTAACCAAATTCCACGAAATTTTACGAGTGATCTAGTATGGTAATATACAATGACTCTAAACACTAGGACTCACCCAAGGCCTTGCCTTCAAGCCATACTCCAGCTTTGGGAGTATGCTTGGAGGAAAAAACTCAACTAATTTATTAAATTATTGGAGGGAAATGATAATTAACCAGGTGAAAAAAACCTCCAAGTAGACTCACTTGATAACAAAGTCCCAAGTTACCTAGGCTTGTTACATGACTCAAACTCATCATACTACCATCACTTTCTTGTGGAATTTGCGTAAAATAGAAGAAGACGAGAAAAAGTAGAGTTGAAAAACTCTAGTGATATGATGATCTTTGATGGTACAAAGAGTGTTTGGTACATCCTTGGGCATGGAGTCTTCACAAAAATCTTCAAGTGCCACTCCACTGGTCAACAACACCCACCCTTTCTCTCTCCTAATTCGCACTCCCTCCTCTCTCTCTCCTCCAAGAGTGTGAATTCCCTTCTTAGGCCAAATTTCTCTCTCTTGTGGGTCCCACATTCCACTAGAGCTGCAATTTTCCTTTTTCCTCCTAAGCCCCAATGTTGGAATTGCTTCCTCTTCCAAAAATCGTCTCTAATGTGGAAAATCAAAATTGGGGATATTACAATATATTGTAAGGCAACAATGAGAGGGAAAAAAAAAGATGGAACAGAAGAAGGTTGCTTGTTCAAAAAAAGCACCATTGAAAAAAATGCCATTGATTGACCCTCTACAAATTCCCAAAACTGGAGGGCCTACTCGTGCAATAATAAACTATTATTAGGTGACTGTTTAAGAGAGGAAAACTGCTGTAAGTATGTTAGATAACAGCTATAAGCAACTCCCAATCTGCTCAGAGCCCCACACACACAGTTCAAGCACTCACTAAATAATAGCAAAAGGGGGTCGACCTCTTCATAAATAAACAATGACTCTTGCAAACACCCTGAATACAATTAATAACACAGGAGATATCAATCTCACTAAAGATAGCTAAACTGACTCCAACAATAAGAATTCTAAAATCAGCTAACTTGTTCAATAATAAACTGTTATCTAAAAATAGAGATTTCCCAAACTTCCAATCCTCCAAACTTAGTAAAGAGGAATTGGGAAACTACCCAAATTAGGCTAGGCACCTCCTTTTCCAAAAATTAAATTCACCCACTGGACATAGAGCTGGAGTCAAGAAAAACCAATTTTAGTGAGAACTGACAAATATATAGAGGATGACCTACAGATCCCTTGATGAGAGAAGCTTGGAATAGCTGCCATGTGTCAGACTAAGAAACTTCCACTTGCTCAGCTCAGACCAGTTCTCGGCTGCTCACTGGAACCAAGAGTAAGATACCCACACCTGCCAAGAGTAACACTACTAAATATGGACATGCCAAAAATAGCAATCAAACTCCTAAAAATTAAGGAAGAAGAAAAATGAAGGGAACTACTCTAAGATCACTACCAAATATAGCATACCTAAAAATGGGCACTGTTGAAAAATAGCAGCATCTCACATGTTGATGTCAATGAAAAAAATCTCATCAGACTCATTTTTCTGTAATGAATCCAACAATATGCTCAGAATCATCATACATGCCCTTAGACCCTATCTGTTCAAAATAACAGTGTCTCACACATTGCTCAAGAAAATCTCATTGGCATCATGAGCTCACGAGGATCCAAAATATGTGACCACCTCTAACAGACAGAACCCAGAACTCTAACTCCTATAAGATAGAAAAGCTGCTAAATTATTTAAAATAACAATTTTCCCCAAAATTGGTGAACATGCCTCTGAAATGGACCTTAATCACTGTAACACTTGATACAACCATCACTCAATACCATCCTGATGAATGCTAGCTGGCCTCTTAACCCTCCAGTTGCATAAGCAAATCTAAGAGTTAACACCCTTATATGATGAAGTTCACTATATACTTACATCTTTCTCAAACACATCTCCCTCTCATATTTACAAAAATAGGAACAGCATTGCAAACAAACTCTCAAAAGCTAAAGCTGGGTTGGATGGAGGAACCTGGATTATTTCAGTAATCGAAAATAGACACACTACAGAATATAATAATGACCCATGGATCTAAAACTCCATATTTTTAGTGTCTTATCTCAAATTTTGTATAATGATGGAATTTCACACTTTACTGAATGAATGATTAATGTACTGCTTTGGATCACTTTTGTTTTTTCTGCAAAAGTTGAACAAAAGCAAACTTCGACTTTTTGTGATGATGGATTGGACATTGGAAAAGGTCTTAACAACACTTATGAATGCCATGGGCATTTGACTATGTATTTTTGTTAAATTAATAAAAATATAGATTTTTTCCTTGGAAAGAATATATATATACTGTCAATTGAGTTTAGCCTGGGTGGTTGAGCGGAATAGTTATCCTCCCAACTCAAGTTCAAGTCTCGTAAGTTGACATGTTTATGCTCTAGAATAGAGTAACTATGTTGTGCTCTCAAGCGAGTCTATACTGAGGGTTGGCCTAGTACAACAACCTCTCTCTTGCCTTCGTGCTAAGACAGAGGCTGACTTTCTTCCCCGGGGGTACCCAATGACCATAAATTTAGCCCCAATGGTTAGCTCAAGTGGACTAGAGCCAGATGTGAAGTTTTTGATATTGTTGCTAGTTATTGCTGATCATAGGTTCGACACTCTTTGATTCCCTTGGGGCGAGGCCCTGTAATTAGGGCCAACAGTTTACCTAGTTTACCATCCACAAAATGTGGGGATGTTTACCTCCCTCTCAACCCAAAGGCAAGAGAGAGATTTTCGGTACTAGGCCAGCTCTTAGTATAGACTCACTTAAGAGCGCAATAAAGTTACTCTATTCTAGAGAGTCAACATGTCAACTTACAAGACTTGAACTTGGGTGGGGAGGATAACAACTATTCTGCCCAACCACCCTAGCTAAACTCAATTGACAAATATATATATTATATAAATATAATATTATATATTTGGTAGTAATTGTAGTAAATGTAATTACTAAGTTACATAGATATTAGAAATACATGATTAATACATAAATATTAGAAATAAACAATTAATAAACATAAAAAATATATGATATCAATAAGCTTAGTTTATACTTTTATACTATATAACATATCACTAATAAGAGATAAAAATAAATAATTCACCAACTATGATATCTGTTGGGCACATGCATCTAGCATCATCAAGTGTGAATACCTTTCTTCAAGAAAAGGGCAAAGCCATCGTCGAGCACACAAAGGCTTAGAGCATCATTAACAAGCAGCATAGTTATTAGAACCAGACTGGTCATTGAACCGGTAGACCCCCCCAGACAGGGAATCGGTCAGAACCATACAGAAACCAGTAAAAGAACCGGACCAAATAACCGGTCAACCAAAAACACATAAAATATTCAAATTTTAAAGGAAAACATATATATTCATGTGCATCCATATGAATCCAAACCATTTATACACAAATAACCAAAATTTCTCATTTATATAGCATGTAAAGGTGCATATAACCAAAATAGCACCAAGTACAATCCATCTCTAAACCGAAAATAAATCAGAAAACAAGGTCCACATGGCCTCTAGGCTCTAGCATCCAAAAACAATTAGGCTACAACAAATGACTACATATCTTCAAAATCATTTCCTATATTGGGATCTTCGTCACAAATATCACCCTCTAAGCATTAAAATAAAATAGAAAAATCATAGCATGTCAAGTCAAGATTTTGTTTGAGTGATGGGTATGTTTTTTAGTAGACTCATGATAGAGGAGTTCAACAACCAATGCCACTAAAATCAAGGTACATAGAGGGCTTGGTGCTCTTGATTAAATACTAGTTCCATACCCTCGTAACATGAGAAAATCCAATGTAGTGTTGCAATCCCCCCAGTCCTGAAACCCTGGAAAACTGTTAAGTTAACTAGATTTTGAGTGAGATCTAAAATTCTATTTTCTCCATATCAAATCCAATGAGGTCAAAACCACTCTCAAACACCTTGAGCCATTTCATGGTCCCACTTGTTGCGTTCTACGTGGCTTTATCAT
>APFE030714712.1:0-15026 GCA_000404065.3 Pinus taeda
ATAGTAAACAAATGTTTGGAAGGATATCTTCATTTCTTTGTATCTGATAAATAGACACAATGGGTCAAATGGTTGCCTCTGGATAAATGGTGGTATAACACTTCCTTCCATACAGCAACAAAAATGACCCCATTTATGGCACTTTATGGGTATCTGCCACCATCCATCACATCATATTTAAGAGAAAATTCTAAGGTTCAAGCAGTGGAACATCACATCGAACATCAACAACAAGTCCTCAAACTCTTAAAGGATAACCTCGTGTTGGCATATAATAGAATGAAACAACAGGCAGATCAACATCGTGTGAAAGAAGTTTTGATGTAGGTGATTGGGTATTCTTAAGGCTACAACCATATAAGCAAATGTTCCTCAAGCAAGTTAATAAGGATAATAAATTATCACCAAAGTATTATGGTCCGTACAAGGTGTTGCAAAAGATTGGTACTATGGCATACAAATTAGAGCTTCTTGTAGCTTCTCGATTGTACCCAGTTTTCCATGTTTCATGTTTAAAGAAGGTTATAGGCAATAAGCTCCCAGTTCAAACAATATTTCCAGAACTTGACGAGGAAGGAAAAATTATATTGGAACCAGAAGCAGTCACAGAAACAAGAACTCGACAGCTACGAAATCGATCAATTTCAGAGTATCTTATCAAGTGGAAGAACTTACTGCTGAAGATTCCACATGGGAGGATGAGATTTAATATAGAAGCATCCAGAACTACTCAAGCATTGAGGACAACACTTTTTTGAAGGAGAGGGGCATGTTGGGTACCTATAATATAGTGATTACCCCATACTATGTAGTTTACCCCTTATTAATATTGTTGCCCCTATTGTCCCCATATTGTTATTAATGTGCCCTTTAGAATCCCTCTATTGTTATTTTTGTGGATTTATATTATTATTTTTAGGTCGGCTGGGTTATATTGTGACTCCTTAGACTCCTATATATAGAAAGGAGGTTTCATCATTTGAATCATCCATAAAGGAGGTTGCCCCCTTGAAGAGGTTGAATTCTAAGGTGTTGATCTATCTTTTCTATCTTTTCTTGAGCTGGTTTCATAACACTTTGGCATTGGTTTCATATAACTTCTTTCCTGCAGAGTCTATATGAATTGCTACTGGAAATTGATATCCTCCTTCCAGAATTTCCCACACATCGGCTCCAAGTGATTTTCAATAGGCTCTGGTTCTTATTTTCTAATACACTAAGTTGCTCCCATTGAAGATTAGTAGTATGATGGATCCCATGCCTTCGTGATTATTCATCTTGAAATATCTTCCTTCAAGCGATCAAGCTTCTTTTGAAGGACCTATACCAATTTTTGGAAATAATACTGAGACGGGGGTGAATCAGTATTATCAAATCAATAATTTTTAATTTCCCAAATAGATTTATATATGCTACTTCTATGAGGTGAACTAGCATGTAAACACTACTATGATTAGTGAAAATAGTGTATACCTAAAGAACTTGTGATTTAGTTAATTTATCATGTGTTGATCTATAACCAGTGCATCAGTAACTTATTAAAAAATGCAGTAAAAACAACATAACCATCACACATAAGTAACACTCATGAGCACCAAGATTTAAGGTGGAAACCCAATGTGGGTGAAAACCACCTGTCACTGTCATCTCTGTCTTCTTTTAATAATAAGAAAATCTGTTTACAATCTTGTACTAGTGTAGACTCATACTAGTACGCAGGCACCCACCTGCAGAAGGCTACAACCGTCTCTCATTTTCCAACTTCTACTGGAAGGGAGCTACAACCCCCTCACTCTTGTACTAGCCAATGTGTTTACTAGTACATAGGCGCTAGCCTACAAAAGGCTATGACCTTCTCTCTTCCTCCAGGGATCACGTTTCATAAATTTTCAGACTAGATGCTCTTGGTACACAACAATACACATGAAGGCATAATTTCATCAAATTTTCATACTGGACCCATCAGAAACTTTGAAACTCAAACTGCGTCAACCAACAATCAATTAATCTAAAGAATCATATCACTGACACAAGAACATTGTGCTGACCTAGAAACCTACATCATCATTCAGAACCAGTTGCAACCTCAAAAAACATGCATTAGAATGTATGCGCTACTTTATTGAACCAAACCTGCGTGTATACGCTACTTCCTTTAATCAAACCTGTGTATACCTTCAAAACTACTAAAACATAAAACTTCTAAATCAAGTCTATACCAACTAGCAATATACTGAACATCTAGTGTCACTTTACAGAGCCTTACATAGGTAGTAGCAAAGATCTATCTTCTCACTTATAGAATCAATCAATCAGATATAAAACTCCTCATGTATTCAGTTTTACCTTCATATCTAAGAAGACTTTATTGACAGACAACAATAAAACAACAATATTGATCAAATAGACCAGTCATCTCTGAACAACATACTTTTCTTTTGCATACACTACTTGGAAGAGCTGAACCAACGTGTATAGGTTACTTCACCAAAGCAAACTAGCGTATAGGTCTGCAAATATTAACTCATAACTTCGTTGCTATTCCGGACTTTAGAAAAACCTAGATCATGACATTCAAAGAATAAAACAAGTGTACACAATATTTTAGATCAAATCACCAACATATCCCCTACAACATAAAATATACTTTAGATAAAATATTCCTTGAAACCCTTTTCACTTGCACACTTTGGCCATATGGTCTTCTCCTTCTTATATAGTTTTAGGCCTTTCTCAATACCTTCGACCAAAACCAGTTAGGACCCATGGTATTCTTGGGCGGGATCAAATAGTCATTACTCTGCTCAATATTGTGCACTAATACATGGTATTGACCCCTGGTATTCTCTACTCTTGAAATTTCTTGATTTTCCAACATGTATGCGCTTTTCCTCTTGCGAGAGTGTGTGTATACGTATATGCGCTTTTTGTTTTGTTGACCTGCACGTATATGCTGTTTTGACTAAGTGTACTTGCGTATACATCTTAAACTAGTTTTCACCATCCTTTACCTTCAACTTCTTCATTCTGATTAGTAGACTTTAGTTCCATCTTCCAATTCTTCTATACTAATGCCTTGTTACATATAAATAGATATGTTACATTGTGGGTTGCCTTTCATCAAACTAAACTGACCTGTGAATGAGTTTCCATCAAGGAAAGAAATTGCATCATACTGCCAATAGAACATACCTTACAACTATGAAAAAAAGAAGGAGATAGCGATCCCTATATAGGTTAAGGAACAAACACTAGTGGCCCTTTTCTATAGACATAGTTATCTGTACAAGGTTGAGAGAAAGTCCAATTACATATTTCTACAAAAGATTTATATTGGTGAAACAAATGGGCCATAGGCCTACCATTATTCAAATCAAATGGTATTAAAGTAGTTTCACCCTATAGGTTTTAACCCTACACAATTAAATGAATTAAAAAAAAAGTAAGGTAAAATTGTATACTAGGCCATTAAAATCAAATCAAGATAATTTATTTAATTAATCATGAAAGAATAATGAAATAACACAGACTAGTAAATAAATTAATAATTAATAATTAATTTTAAGATAAATGTCATGATTTATGTAATAAAGAAACTCTTCATTAATAGTTTTTTTTTTTCTAAGTATTTTAAGTTTTTATTGCTTTGTGAAAGAAAAACATATAACCGAGCTAGTTTTGCCATCGTTTGCCCAACAGAAACCTACCCAATGATAGAACCAAATATTTTTTGTGAAAAAAAATACAAGATTTTTACATAATTTGTCTGAGTGTTCCATACCTAAGAGAGCTAAACTCTGATAAAGTTGAGCATAATCAAATGCTTCCAAATAGATAAGGAAACGACAAAAAATATAGCAAACATGGAGAAAGAGCTAGCAACGTGAAATATGACTATCTAAAGAGAGTTGGAGAGCTTGATTGGAGTTGTGAATTCTGGGTGATTAAAACTTATTCCATTAGAAAGCAAATGCCATGAATAGGGTCTGGCTCTCGCACCATTTGACTCGTAATGCAATCTCATTCTCATTGTGTGACGACAGTGGCAAGTGGACTACACCTCCCACACGTTTGACATAGATATCACCCCAATCAAAGGAATTCTTAATTAATAATTAATTTTAAGATAAATATTATGCTTTATTTAGTTAATCATGAAGAAATAACATATACTGGTCAAGAAATTCTTAATTGATAATTTTTAAGCAAATATATTTTTTTGGTTGGAACAAGGATTTGGCTTTAGAACTTTACACAAAGAACTATATTTAGCCAATCACGAGAGGACATGGAAACATATATTAGTATTTCTTTGCTTGAGATTTTTCAATGGTATTTGATTTCAAAATCACCGTATGATTTATTGGAAGGAAATTGTGGAATTTGTTGAAAAATATCATGAAAACCTAGGTTAATTTTTAACTTTATATATATATATATATATATATATATATATATATTATCTATATCTATCTATATATATCTATATATATTATATATATATAATATATATATATATATTATATATATATATATATATATATATATATTTGATTTTAATATAGTGGAGATTCATTAACAATATTTAATATATATGTAAAGTTTATAAGCACAACCACTTTCTCCTAAATTTTATAATTTTACTAGAATTATCTCTAGATTAAAAATGATTCTAGATTAAAGGGGAGATTGATTGTCACTGTAAATGCCTCCTCCCACATTTACTCAATTTCACAAGCTTACTAGTGTAAACATGAGACGAGTGTCACTATCACATGACCCAACCTCCCAATTCCGGTTAAGGAAGTGGGTCTTACAAAATGGTCACAAAATAACACCCTATAGGGACTACATATCACCCAAGAGCTGAAGAAACACCCTTGGTGGTCAATCCCTAAATTGGAACCTTGTTTCACTGACCTACACCCACAACCGCATCCCTAACATGACTTCCATGGAGTTATGAGGCTATAACTGCACTCGCAGGATTGCTTCCATGCAGTTAAGGCCTAAACTCTTCAGTTCTAATTATCCAATCCTACATTTGTGCCACATTTTCAGGCTAGCATCTAGACCACTGCCCATAATTACTCGAAACTTTTTGGAATGTAATTAAAGTTACTAAAAATGATAATCAATCGAAACTGAAGTGAGAAATTGACCCAAAGATGCCTAATACATAACAAACATTTTGCCAGACACATGGAAAATATAGAAGCTACTAGTCATGAATGCATATATGATCATATTAGTCTGAGTTTCATTGGAGAATCACCAAGAAGGCTCCATTCCCTCTCCAAATAGATGAAATAACACTTATTAGTACATACATTCTTCAACCAATCAATAACTAAATAATTCACAACAAGAGCCATGGAAAATACACATCATATAACCAACAAATAACCAGAATAGAAACCATGACAACTCAACCATAATATCACTAGCGTAATCACTACAAGTATACATGAATCATAGTAGAAGAATAACTCTTATTGATATATGAAAATACCAACCAAGTGAGGGACTTCCACATACCACCCGACCATAGATTGGGGTGAACCAAATATCTCTTTTAGCTAATCACCCCCATGCCATATTCCAAGCATGAATGTAGGATTTTATGGAGTAAACAAAAAAAAACCAAATCAGGGATTCCAGAGGCCAAACCACCTCAACCCTCAACAGGGAAAATTTTAAGAACCACGCTAAATTTATATGTATAATAAATGGGCTATTCCCCATGATACACAAGAAAAATGGGAGGCGATTTTATCAATAATGCAATATGTATATATAATTTTTTTAGCAAATCTCTCACCAAATTATATTATCTTGTACAGTGATGGAGAATCTTTCACTGAATTATAAAATCTTGTAAAATTTTGGCAAATCTTTTACTGAATAATAAAACATTGTGAAGTCTTGGCGAATGTTTTGTTAAAGTATGAAACCATATATGATAATAAGAAAACATATTCATTAAACTGTAATATACTAACATACATGCTTGGAAAAAAGAAACACAATTTTATCTTCCTACAAACAATGTTCCAAGTTTCAGTGGTCGTGTTTGTCAAGGTTCTTACAATACACTCTTTCATATCCTTCTATTAGTCTTGATAATATTCCACAACAAAGTTCTTGTAGGTGTTGATATTGACCACAAGTTCTGTCAAGGTAGGAGAGATTAATGTTTTATCTACAACTTTTGTCAAGCTACCACTATTTTCAAGTTATCAAATTTCTTTCTTATTCCATAGACTCCAACTACAAGATAAAAAAAACACATCATGTTTGTTTACCCCAACATGCCAACAAGTAGCAAGCCCCAACTATATTATATAAGAAAGTATTAGGTATCCCAAAGGCTTGAAGGGGATCTAATTGAAAGAAGTGACCATTGTGAGAAGCCTTCCAATCAATATATGAATATATAAATGTAGATTTATTATTATTTTATTTGGAAATCTTCAATTAAGTAATAAAATTTAATTACGTCTAAATAATAAAATTTAATTATGTCTCTCCCAATCTAAATTGCTTATTAGCATAATTCACTACCCTCATATGTCTCGCATTTTTTAACAACGTTGTAACATGTAGATTAATTTCATTTTTGATGAAAAATCTCCACCTTTTAGGAAAATATGGTGTAGTGGCTCCAACCCCTACAGATCATTAGGACAAACTAAGAATAGCATAGAAGATGAAAGGTTGTACAAACCAGCTTATTTTTCAAACAACTAATCCAACATCAGTACCTAAATTTTTTCATGAAGATATCATATTGAGAATGTTTGAAAAATGGTGGAAAATCTTTTGTGAGAGGTTTCACTGTTTTGAATTTTTTTTGTTAAATCAGAAAAGCCAATATTAATGGAGATATTGGTATTTTTTACTAAATTTTGTGCAGTGACTAAATGTAGCTTTAACCATTCACCTTAAGATGTTTTTACAATATAATTTCCTAAGTCTATTTAATATCTTCATTATCGTAAAACCAACCTATATCCATCTTAACTCCACATCGACCACTCTTAGAGGGATGCAATCTATTTATGTTAGGGTCCAACCCTAACCACCTTATTTATGTAATCGGATCGAGTCATAGTTATAGTTAAGTAAAGAGTCAATAAATCCCATATTAATAATTGTAAGTGGTTAACCCGATTTTAATGAAGGGACCACAGTTAGTTGCAAATGGGCCATGGTATTAGATAAATAGTATTAATAAGAACCATGGTATTGCCCCATGGTATTGCATGTATGAATCCTATATAAAGGATAGAGACTCCCCTTGAGGAGCATCATGTCTTATTTTGTAATTGAGCTTAGCTCTATTGGAGGTTGCTCCCTTGAAGAGGCAAGTGAACATTTCTTTCTGAATAATAAAATACTTGCTGTTATTTCTCATTGTTCTATGTTCTGGGTATATTTCTTCACATATTTGGTATTTTGGTATCATTTTGCAGGTTAAGAGCATAACAAGTGGTATCAGAGTGCTTTCCAAGGCTGGTGGGATCTCCAAATTTTAGCAAATTTTTTTTTTGGCTAGAGACGTGTTTTGGCATCTTTAAACCATGGGATCTTTCATTGAGCACATAAACCTGTGGATTTGGGGAGGCATGCACGTAGGAAATACAAGAGGTGTTCATGCTTGTTGGACTCCCTTGTAACCCCTGTGGGTACCCCTTCGAGTAGTAGAGCATTAGACAGAACCATGCACGGACTGTCTTCCAAGTACCCTCTGGGTATATCGAAAGCTCCCTAGCTCCCATGAAACCTCACCATAGATAATCCG
Source organism: Pinus taeda (assembly GCA_000404065.3). Taxonomy (NCBI): domain Eukaryota; kingdom Viridiplantae; phylum Streptophyta; class Pinopsida; order Pinales; family Pinaceae; genus Pinus; species Pinus taeda. Next base: position 7,805 of record APFE030714712.1, read on the forward strand.
TCGGTTGTCTTGCTGCTACAGTACATCGAGAATAGCACTCAGGGAGATTACTCGCGCGTATGATAGGGTAGTCGATCTGTACAGCTAAGGGTACAGTTGATCCTCTTTGGTTAGTGCCCTGAAAGATTGGGCCGAGTACTACTGTCAGACCCCTATGTATATTGCAATCTGTAGCACCTAACACTCCTGGAGGCCATAGTTCCCTTCTTTATCTCTCGATCACGCATCATCTTTGCAAGATCAGATCTCGCAGGTGGGGTTTTCCGCAGCAGCAGCAATAAGTTTCGCCATTCAGATCTATCAAATCAGCCATTCAGATCTATCAGATCCATTAGATTCGCCATCCAGATCTAGTAGTTTGGGCTCTGTAACTGTCACAACAATCAGATCCACCATTCAGATCTGACTAATTGTGCGGGTTTCTATACCTGGGCATGATTTTCGCATGACTTTGGGCAGAATTGAATTTTTTGGGATTAGTCCACTGCAGTATTCCTAAGCAAGGAGTAAAACTCCATTCAGAGTAAAAAAAGAAAAAGAAAAAAAGGCAAGGAGTAAAACTCCATTCGGAGTAAAAAGAAAAAGAAAAAGTTTGAGACCCCCCGAGATGCTTATTGGAGACTTAGCCCATAAGAATCAGGTCGACGAGCTGAGCAAGGTGGTACCATTCAATTGTTAGTGCCAAAAGTTTCAGGCAGTCCCAAATTTCAAGTACTTTGGATTGGTGCATGGTACAAACTAGAGCTCAAGCTATGGCCCATAAGAGGATTGGAAACCTTGAATCAACATTGAAAGATGTACTATTGCAACTGAAGAACTTAAATGAAACACTCTCAAAGGGCAAGATGGAGTAATGCACGAAGGCATATATTGGCAATGAAAACATTAAGGGTGAGTCTAACCAGTCTCTTCACCTCTTTGGCACCCACCAACAATCCCAGCTGTGACCACCCAAGCTGGACATGTATAAATTTGATGGCTCTCACCCAGTCACATGGATAGCACAAATGGAGCAATATTTCACACTGAATCACATCATGGATGATGCGACTCAGCTTAGTGTGGGTAGCATATACTTGGATAATGAAAGATGGAAATGGTGGTAATGGCATCAACGTTGCTATGGAAGGCCCTTGACTTGGTAGACATTCAAAAAAGCTCTTACGGATCGCTTTGACCATGAATCTAATTTTTTGGGTCATCTCACTAAGCTCCAACAGACAGGAACAGTGAACGAATATATTATAGAGTTTAAAGCCTTAGCTTTCCGCATAGGAGGTCTACACGATGAGTTCTACATGGAATGTTTTGTCAATGGTCTCAAAGAAGCCATGCAAGCCCATGTCCGACTGCAACACCCTATCTCATGGCTGCATGCTTGCAGGATAGCTCGTGAAGTCGAACGTGCGTTAGTGGTCCAGTCCAATCACCCAAATTTCATAGCCAAGGGTTGCCCCACCTAGGCTCAAAGCACTACCCAAACACTCAAGGTTCAAAAGGTGTCACCAGCAGAAATGGCGGAAAGAAGAAAGCAAGGATTGTGTTACTACTGTGATGAGAAACACTTCCCCATGCATAAATGCAAAGAGCCCAAATTCTTTCAAATTGATGCTATTGATCACAGTTCATTGAAGGAAGCCCCACCACTTGAGGAACTAGAGGAGGAAAAAGAGGAAAACCAACAGGACAATGTACCTAAAGAACCAATGATCTAGTTGCATGCTTTGGCAGGGATTTCTTCTCCCCAAACTCTCAAAATCAAAGATCTTATTAAGCATCTCCTAGTAGTAGTCTTGATTGATAGTGGTAGTACACATAACTTTATCCATCAAAGAGTCACGGAAGTAGTACATTGTTTTGTCTAAGTAGTTTCTAATTTCGAGGTCCAAATTATTGATGGGGGGACAATGAAATGTCAAGGCCGTTGTGACAAAGTCAAACTTCAAATGGGGGATTATTAGTTAAAGACCCACATGTTTGCCATACACATGGGAGGGTGTGACATTGTCTTAGGTGCTGAATGGCTTTTCATAGTTGGCCCAATCACAATGGATTTATAGGAGTTATATATGAGCTTTAAGTAGAACAACCACACACATACCCTCCATGGACTCCAAGCGGGAGCTCCCTCTATCATCAACTCACATCAAATGGCAAAATTGTTAAAAAAGGGCCACCATGAAGTTATAGCCCAATTTAATGCCATCCAGGACTTCGAATCCAATTCTCTTCATATTCATCCTAAGATGCAACAGATCTTAAACAACCATCTGCCAGTCTTTGACAAGCCTCATGAGCTTCCACTGTCGAGAGGGGAACATGATCATAGCATTACTTTGGTCCCAAGGGCCCAACCACCAAATGTGCACCCATATAGATATCTGTTTGTCCAAAAGAATGAAATTGAAAAAATCATCAAGGAACTGTTGGAAGCAGGCGTCATTCGTCCCAGCATTAGTCCTTATTCATTGCTAGTGGTCATGGTGCTCAAGAAAGATGGGCAATGGCGTATATGCCTACACTTCAGGGCCCTCAATAAGTTGACAGTCAAAGATAAATTTCCCATCCCAGTTGTCAATGACTTGTTGGATGAACTAAATGGGGCTCAATTCTTTACTAAGCTCGACCTTCGCTTGGGCTACCACCAAATTCGCATGAAAGAAGTAGACATTCCAAAGACTACTTTCCAAACTCATGAAGGCCATTATGAGTTCTTGGTCATGCCCTTTGGTCTTTGTAATGCCCCATCCACTTTTTAGAGCCTTGTGAACCACTTGCTCAAACCATATCTTAGAAAATTTGTCCTTGTTTTCTTTGATGACATCCTCATCTACAGTCACACCTGGGCCACACATCATCTTTAGCATGTAGATCTGCTCTTGCAACTGCTTCGCAAGCATAAATTATTTGTCAAGATGTCTAAGTGCTATTTTGGCATGGAAGAAGTTGAGTATTTGGGCCACATTGTGGGGCGTGAAGGTGTCAGGGTGGAGCCCAAAAAGATCCAGGCAATGCAAGATTGGCCTCAACCAAAGACCTTGAAGAGATTGAGAGGATTTTTGGGTCTCACAGGCTACTATCGCAAATTTGTCCGCAATTATGGTCGCATTGCTAGGCCCCTCACTCAACTCCTCAAGAAAAATTCATTCTTGTGGAATGATGAAGCACAACACACCTTTATAGCTCTCAAACATGCCATGTGTTCCGCTCCAGCCTTAGCACTACCCAACTTCACCAAATCTTTTGTGATTGAATGTGATACTTCTAGTAAGGGTATTGGGGCAGTCTTAATGTAGGAAGGTCGACCCTTGGCCTTCATGAGCCAACAACTAAGTGGGAAGAATATGGGACAATCTACCTATGAGAAGGAGATGATGGCCATCTTACATGCAGTAGATACCTAGCGACCATACTTATTGGGGTGACGTTTCCAAATTAGCACAAACCATCAAAGCCTTAAATATTTTTTGGAGCAACACCTATCCTTGCCACAACAAAATAAATGGCTCACCAAAATGCTGAGATATGATTATGAGATAATTTAGAAGAAAGGGCGCGAAAATATTGTAGCAGATGCATTATCCTGCCAATTTGAGGAGGAAAGTACCGTGCTCGCAATTTCCTTCCCATTCCAGAATGGATTGAAGAGGCTCGCCAAGAATGGTTTTCACATCCCTGGCTCTCCCAACTCATTAATCAATTGTAGGCGGATCCAAATTCCATAGCAAGCTACTCATGGCAGGATGAGATTCTTTGCTACAAGGACAAAGTTGTAATATCACCAATATCCAACCTCAAAAGCCACATTTTGGTGGAGTTGCACTCCTCCCATTGCAGGACATTTAGGCTTTCAGAAGACATATGTTGGCACTCGAAGATCGTTTTTTTGGACAGGCATGAAAAAGGGCATTCTTACTTTTGTAGCTGAATGCGACTTCTGTCAGTGCCACAAAGGAGAAATAGTCAAATCCCCAGGCACATTACAACCATTGCCCATCTCGGCCTCAATTTGGATGGAGGTTTCTATGGATTTCATTACAAGTCTTCCAAAGTCAGGAAACAAGTTCGTCATCATGGTGGTTGTGGACAAAATTTCTAAGTATGCTCATTTTTGCACCCTACCCCACCCTTTTACACTGACTTTGGTCGCTCAATATTTCATGGATCAGATCTTCAAATTGCATGGCATGCTCACTTCCATTGTGTCTGATCGTGACCCGATATCCACCAGTAATTTTTGGCAGGAACTCTTCTGGCTACAAGGTACCCAACTACAACTTAGTACTTCCTATCATCCACAAACTAATGGCGAAACTGAAGCAGTCAACAAATGTCTGGAGACCTACCTTAGGTGTTTCACTTCAGAAAATCAACATCTCTGGGTATAGTTGTTACCTCTAGCCGAATGGTGGTATAACACCAACTATCATGCCACCACGAAAATGATTCCATATGAAGCAGTTTATGGTCAACTCCCTCCTTCCCCTACTTCTTATATCAAGGGATGATCGAAGGTACAAGCAGTGGATCAACTCCTACAGAACCACACAACCATGCTAGCCCACCTTAGAGAGAATCTTCATCAAGCCCAAAACCACATGAAGCAACATGCATATCAACATCGCTCAGAATGCCAATTTCAAGAAGGGGATTAGGTATTTTTGAGGCTACAACCATATAAGCAAACGTCACTCAAAGACAAGCGTTGTCAAAAATTATCTCCAAAATTCTACGGACCATATCAAGTACTTCAGCGCATTGGAGAAATCGCTTACAAGCTAGCTTTGCCACCCACTGCAAAAATCCATCCAGTCTTCCATGTCTCATGCCTCAAGAAAGTGATTGGGAAGCATTGAGGAATTCAAACCAGTCTACCTGAAGTGGATGAAGAAGGGTCAATTTGGCTCCAACCTGAACAGGTTCTTAACACACGAGAACGACACTTGTGTGGCAACACGATCAAGGAAGTCCTCCTCAAGTGGAAAGACACCTCTCCAGAAGATGCAACCTGGGAACCAACTACTATCCTTCACTAGTTTCCGCAGCTTCAGCCTTGAGGACAAGGCTATTCTTATGGGGGAGGGCATATTTGAGTCCAACCCTAACCCCCTTATTTATGTAATAGGATCAAGTCATAGTTATAATTAAGTAAAGACTCAATAAAACCCATATTAATAATTGTAAGTGGTTAACCCACATTTAATGAAGGGTGATGAGCCCCAGAATTGGTAACAATTTGGGCTCATTTGGCCTAATTTTCATTGTTCAGTCCTTGTTCAAATCCATCATTTTCTATAGTTTATGCATTATTTTTAGTATGTTTGTGTCTTTGGTACGAATAAGGGAAGTTACTTTTCCTAGGTGGTTAACACGTGTCTATTTCAGGTTTAGACATATATTGGAGCAAAGTCAAAGCAATCATGTGCTATAAGGCAGCCAAGCCTGAAGTGAGGACTTGAAAGGGGGGTGCCTACGGCATTCAATGACCTTTCCTCGGGATCTTCACCTCCAACTCCGAGCTCCAAAGACCACCAAACCGAATCTAGAAGGTAGCCAATCAGCATTTAGAAAGGGACTGTTTGACTCACAGTTTGACAGCCGAGTTCCACAGATTGAGGAAGCCAGCTAGGTCCCTCTTGATCTATAAATGTTGACGCCTCAGCCTTCATAAAGAGACTTTTGAAACTATTGTGTACTTTGCACCTCAGTGCTACAACTCTATTTTGTTCTTTTGTAGCCATTTTTGGCATCACTGTTATGAATATTTTTGGATAATGAGAAGCAGTTTGGTTTCTTATCAAATCTGAGTTTTTCATAGGAGCCAAAGCTCTCAGGGTTGGGCCCAACCTGAGAGCCTAGGAGTTCCTTTCTGTATTGTTACTTTTCCTTTACGTATCACTGTTTTCCTTTATGCATTTGAATATATTTATGTTAAGTAGATTTCATTATGGTTGCTGGAATAGATCACTATTTATGAATGATTTTGGTTTAGGTGTTTTGGTAGGATAATAACAGCAAAACCTCCAAGAAAAGGGACAACCACACTCCTGGGTTTCGCCTCATCCTTATTGGATTTGGGGCTGGAATTGAGGAAACAATGTTGCCTCACAAAAACACTAGTTTTCTTGTTTATGCAATCTTTTAGTGTGCTTGTTTTATTAGCAGAGATTAGTCATGGGTTTGGACATCTGAAATGTTTCTTTACATAGATGGTGTACAAGGTTCTCTTCCCAAATAAAGTTGCTGCTCATTTATGTTGATTGATGGATAGACTAGAGTAGTTTAGGATTTGATCATTTGTAGGTCTTTGTTGATTTGATCAAGGTACACCGTGCAGGGCATCTTCTTCCTTCATCCATCCTCCCAAAGTATCATCTAAGTCTCCTGTTATGTCTCCTAGCTAAGCTGCCCATTTCCCATCCATCCTTTGTGTCCACGAAACCTTACCTCCTTACTCATCATTGCCTTAGCCGTCTTCAAGCCAAGTCAGCCTTCTACACCTCTTCACTGATCCACCCACCAGTCCTTAGGCCATTTCTAGACCCCTATCCTACCTCTAGATCCATCCATGCACCTTCCCTCACTCATCCACCTCCTAAAAACCGACTTCCAAACATCCTGTAGAAATTCTGAAGTTTCCTGTAGAAATTCTGGAACATCCTGTAGAACCCCTGCAGACTTCCTGTAGAAGCTCACAAGTGAGGTTTCCTGATAGCCAAACCTTTTGAAACTCCGGGGAAGAGTGTTAGGGACTCCTTAGACCCTCTCTGAGCCTTTCCAACCATTTCCAACCATTTCCAAGCATTCCTCTTCCTTGATCCACCCCTGCACAGTAAAGCACAGTTCAAGCATATGCATGTGAAAATTGACACTTTATCAAAAAATAAAAAAAGATGCTTTCTTAGGACAAAGGTAGTTCAAACTCATGTCTTTTACCTTACTAGAAGTAATGGCATCTCTTTCAGTAGTTTGCATTCTCATCTATGCATCAGTAGGACTAGCTGGTAGAATTAGGGTTCGCTAGGGTTTGCGTTTCTTTTTGGCTTTCAATTTCTTTTTCACAAGTAGATTAGTTTCCTTTGAGTTAGCTTTCGTTCATCACTTAAAAGCTTCTTCTGAGAACTCATAGAAGTTGGCTAAAGCCCCTAGCGGACTTGTGCCGGCTGACCAAGTGACAGCTGCGGCAAGAGCTAGTACTTGTGCATACAGCATCGTCGCTTCC
>APFE030714714.1:0-16735 GCA_000404065.3 Pinus taeda
TATATATACACTGCATAAGTATATGAGTTGTTTAACGAGGAGGAAGAATTGCTCGGACGGTTAAAAGTGGTCGGAATTCGGGTAAAAAAAATTCAAAAAATCTTGTAGAGGCAGTGTTTGAATCATGTTTTTGATGGTGGAAATAGATTCAACACCATCAAAAACTTCTAGAACACTTAAAATTTTGAAGTTTAACAACTATAATTTGGATTTACAAAAATCCTTACTAAATTTTCTCTAAATATGACAAAATTTTCCATAACTTTCTAAACAACTCGTTACACTACACCCATAAACATATAATGCCCCGACCTATTTATGACTTTACAACCTAGCAAATAAGACTATCCACATTTATTGCCATGGCCAACGTCGATTAGGCGCCAGTGACCACCATATGTGTGCGCCAATTCTTGGAACATGCAAAGTACAATCGCTCGGCAAAGTGTCGAGTGTAAGAGCGGACTTGATTACTTTACAGCACCTGTTCAGTGTCTTGGGCCAATGTTTCACTGAGCATTCCAATTCAATCAGGAACCGTGAAAAATATTATAATAGAATTCTTATATTAATTTTAGGGTGCTATTCTGTTCAAATTTAATGCCGATTTCCGCACACAAATATATGCAACCCACCACCAGCCATCTCTCATTAGTTTTCATGTATTAACTATTAATGAATATGCGCGCAAATAACCAATGAAATAGAGCGTTGGCCTCACCTCTGCAACAGCAATCACCACTTGCTTTTCATTTTAACGTGAAAGAATATGAGCATGCAGCAGCAGAGACTAAGTCCAAGAATAGGAGAATCTTTATAGGCAAGTCGGATGATGAGTGACAACTCACGCATTCAAACCTCATGTCCTTAGGCATAGCCCAGATAGGCAAATACGTGTACATATACAATGTGTATATCCTATTGTACTTGTAACTGCCTAAACTTCCATCACTTTCTCTGCAAAGAATATGAGCGTGGGATACGGGGCTATGCTGCTTATAGGTTTTCACGCCGACATCCCAAAGCAAGCTGGCAACAAATAAATCAATCCTATGCTATGAGGCCGCTGTATATGCACACCGTTCGATTTGGCAAAATGAAACGGTGGGCATATACAGCCGCCCCTCAATTAAAGCCGGATAGCATATTTATCTGTCGCCGTGAAACAAGCTCGCCCTCCATGCCTAACGTGATTAGACATGCACGCCTACGTCGTATGAGCATGCACAGAGGGTAGTGTGGGTACAATGTCCATTGCACATTCCAATGCAACCTCTGATGGAATTCGGCCATGCCTGTTTAAATATATATGTATATGTATATATAAAAGAGGTGAAAAAGCCTTATAGAAATCCAATAAAAAATAAGCCGGCATAAAATAAAACACGATTCTACAAGTCAAATGCAGACAAACCATTAACCATAAAATGCATACAAACAATTAACCAACGGCAACATGTTAAAAGAAAAGGAAAGTACAATGAATCCAAATGAGAAGATGATTGATTTGTTTCTTTCCGCCAACCAAATCCCGTGATCAGAGAACCAGGTCTGGAATCCTGGTACTTCTATATCCTCGTGCAGCTCTATGTGTATTTTAAATTATGAAGAAAATGATGGCGCCGCTGTTTTCGTTGATTTTTCGTTATGACTTTACAGTGACCCATCATAATAAGCTAGTGAAGTTTAGTTAGATAGTGTTATGTGTGCGACAATACCTATTATTTATCCATCTGTATGTAAGAATATTTCAATCCTTCTTATTTAGTGCAAATGCTAAACTCTGATAAGGGACCTTAGCCAACAACGTGTATGCTTGTGCTTTATTAAACAGATTGGTAATACATGCGAGGCCGGTATATATGTGAGGTCTTGCCCCAAGAAATTCTGAATGAGAACTAAGTACAAAAATGAGAATTAAAATATTGTAGCTTGAGAAATAAATGTCATTACTTGAGATCTTAAACATGGTTTTTTAGTTAAATTATTAGATTCTGCATGGGTAAGCTTAAAAATGGTTTTTTTAGTTAAATTATTAGAGTCGGTATGGGTAAGGACATGGAGAATGATTGCAAAAACTTGTTCGAACTGTGAAAAATTGGAAGAGATAAGGATTATGTATATTTAAGAGTGATAAAAAGAACCAATACATAAAGTAGTTAAGTTAAACTAAATTATATGCCAGAACTAAAGCTAAGTGTGTTTTAAGTTATATTGATGTGCATGTATACCATATGCAAAAACTAAAGTTAACTAAAGCTATAAGCTATGTTAATGCGCATGTACACCAACAACCTCTTTAAGCATAATTTAGAAGAGTATGATGTAAGATTGACGAGTCTTGATAACAATGTTATTTTAGGTACCCATGTACAATGCATGAAAGAGGAAAGAGAGAATACCTAGTGGAAATAACCCCTCCCCTCCCCCCTCTCAAAATACGATGAAAAATTAAAAGAAAATACAACTAATAGGTAGTTGTGTTCTTTACCCTGAGATGATCCCACATAAAGTGAAACTTCTACTCAGTGAAAGTCTTGGTGAAGATGTCGGTAGTCTACTTAGAACTGGGACAATACTACAAATCGATGATTCCATCACAAATGAATCCTTTGATGTACTAGATGTGGATCTCGATATGTTTGGTCTGCTACCAGTGCACTAGATCTCTACAAAACTTCAGTGTACTCTGATTATTGCACCACATGAAAATCACATGATGCACATTGATACCAAGCTCAGAAAGGAAATGTTGGAACCAAATGGCTTGATTGGCGACATTGACTACTCCTTTGTACTCGACCTCCATTGATGATAAAGAAATGGTAGCTTACTCCTTGCTTGACCAATAAATGGAGCCAAATCCCAAACTAAGTACATAGCTAGAAGTCGACTCCTTTGCAATAGATGTGGAGGAACTGCTTCCTTTTTAGAAGTAGAGGTATAAACTCCCATGTTTAGATCAAAGATTGGTTCTCCCTATCCATAGTGAAATGCCAATATGGATTCCTTGCAACTTTAGCATTTGTTTGATGATTAGATGCATGTACCATATATTCATGCATGGGCATGACTATATTTAGGGATGCATGCATGGCTTTAGGGATGCCTTCGTGGATTCATGCATGTGCATGCATGGTGTTATGGATCCCTCCTTGGATGCATGCATGGGGATGCATGGCTCCGTCGCTAAGAGAGCATGTGGGCTATCATCAAATTGAGACCTTGTCACATCTACATCATCAACATCATCAATGGTAGAGGAATCAAACTCTTCTTCTATGTTTTAGAAACCAATGTCTCCATATGTAGTAGAGTCTTTATCACCAACAAAGGAAGATATTTCCTCATGTGCGACATCTTTATTATTGGGTGGGATAAATTTCTCATCTACAACTTCATTAGCAACAGAACAAGAATAATATTCATGTCCAACACTATCTCGAGAATATTTGTCCACATTGTCAAATAATTCTTCACTAGTTTCATGATTGTTATGATAGATCAAGCTTTATGTTTCCAAATGGTGTTCTTCTAGATCATCTTCATCGCCATATAATCCTTTCAATGTAGTCAGTCAATATTTCATGTGGTGATTCAATATCTATGATCTGAGAAAGAATATAATGAGACACAAATATACACAACCTTCCATAAGCCATGTCAGATCTGTCATGCCAATTAAACTTCTCATCCTCTAACATTGGTTTCATCTCAATTCCCATGACTATATGGTACAATCCTTTGCTCCTAAGATGAATCAAAATTGTTGGCTTCTATTCATAGTAATTGTATGGAGTGAGAATGGCGGAAGTTGAGAATTCAATTCTTTCACCAATTCAATTCTCTGGCAATTTTTTACACTTTCAAATTTGATGGAAAATTCTGGCACTTTAAATCTCCTAGAAGTTTCCAATGCTTTGATCTTCAAAACTGTAAAAAAATATTCATGCACCTTCTCTAGGCTCCTCGTTGCTATGAGACCATGTTAAATTATTAGAGGTTGCAAAGGTAAGGACCTAGCTAGAAAATAATTGCATAAACTTCCAAGAATTGATTAAAAAAAATGGAAGAGAGAATGGCATTTGTATATTTAATAGTGATAGAAGAATAAATAAATAAAGCAGCTAAGTTGTTATTAACTACATGCATGAACTAAAGATGGCTAAAGCTAAGTGTGCTTGATGTTATATTAATGTGCATGTACATCACATGCAAGCACTAAAGTTAACCAAAGCTAACTAGAGCTATATGTTATGTTAATGTGCATGTACACCAACAATTTTTAAACTTTATAACCGATCTCTATAATGGGGTTGAGTGCAGAAAACATCCTCTTGCTTTGAGGGTTTTTGGTGCATTTTGTGTTACCAATCTATCACTAAACTCACATTTGGCCAGTTTTGATCATACTTATATATTGTCTGAGTCCACATTCAAACCTAAATAAAATTGTTGAGATTTATGGATGCTATAGTAGAAATGCGCCCACCAACTATTGTGAAGTTGACAACTTTCCCTGGGATACAAATCAAAGAGTTTGAAATTATGTTTACAATAGGCAAGAACATTAACATTTCATAGCTACTTTCATTCCTCATGGGTTAAAAAATAAATGGCCAACAATTGAAAAATTATCTAATTTCATACCTTATAAATAATTTGAATTCCTTCTTGGTAGAAAAATTCATGAGGTTTCTCATACCTTATAAATAATTTGAATTCTTCCTCAGAAACTAGAAAGGGGTATGCACAATCATGATAAAAAGTATATCCTCTATTGTGATCAAATTGGATGAACCTGCATATGATAGGATTAGTTGACTATAGATGATGATGATGATGATTCATTAAGAAGTTGGACTTCATTTTCTTAACTCGGTCATGAGTTATGTAAACTTGGCCTCACCTTGGTGTCTTTTGAAATAGGCCAAGGAGAGGGCTTAGGTAGGGATGTTTTCTCTCTTATTTACTTTAATATCAGAGATGAAATTTACTTATCATCCATTTTGTTTGATAATGAAATTTTAATGTTCAATAATGGATTAAAGATAAATTTTGTAAAGCTCAAAGAAATTTATTGTTATAATGACTGGTTATAAGCATGTTTATAATTATTTAGAAGTTTATATATATATATATATATTATATATATATATATATTATATTTATATATGAGGAATTGGAGTTTATATCAAAGTTATTCCCATGTGAGCAAGTGATTTTCTAAGAGGGAATAAATATATGGGTTTTTACATCAAGTCCAATGACATTAGGAAAAAAAGTGGCAATGGCTTATCATTAACGTTAAGGAAAGACTACATGTTTTCAACGACTCATAACTATGATGAAGGAGTAGACTCATACTAATAAAGTATGTGTTGGAGGCCTTACTTGTCTATTGAATGTCTACATATTACTATATTTTAGTTCTAGGTTGAATAAAGGAAGTTCATTAATAAAATTGCAAGGGTATATGGCCTCATGTTATAATAAAAATTATATTTCTCCCATAGGCCTTCAATTAAAATATGGCATAATCCATGCTTAATATGGAAGACAACGAATATACCATTTTTATTAGTAGGTAAATGGCTTATCTAAAGGATACGAAAATGGAGTGACAGTGAGCATTGGCATTGATCCCTTGACTAGATTTGGAGAAGGTTATAAATTATCTAAGGATTTAATTGAGGTTCTAGGAATTGCTCTTTTAGAATTAGGTGGATCATAAGAAATTAACAACAATTTAAAGATGAGAATCGGGAAGCAAGTTGAGCTTCTAGGTTTTTAAGGGAGACATTGATAAGGGTTTTACAATGAATGAAATGAAAGATAGGAAACGAAATGAACCACACATAGAGATAAATATAACGAAGGGAAGAGTAATATAGTGAAAACCCAACTTCTATTAATAAATAAAACAAAAAAATATTATAGAACACAAATTGGAAAGAATGGTGGTAGCTATTTTGAAGAGAGAGATGATGGCTACACAAATTCGTAGAACTATTAAAAGAGGTCAAAAGAATTTGTTTTTAGCACATAAAAAGAAACCTATATGTCAAAAGCCCTAACCTTAGAATAGAAAGTGCCAAAAGGTTCATAGGTCCCAAGGTGTTTGGTACATCAACTTCGCAAAGATGCATTTTTTGTATACAGTCTCTATTTTGGGAACATAATAGTTGGATGGTAAGAAATATTCATGAATTAGAACATTTAATTAGGGCATCGTATGTGATTGTAACCAATGGTCGGTTGAATTGCCAAAAATATGTTTAAGACTTCAAAATGGTCCAAGAAGTTTTGGACCCAACAAACCATAGAAAACCTACTAAGAAGATATAGAATTATTGAGTCAATGGAAGAGGTGGGTGGCCATCCATGATCCAATCCACTGTAGCTTGTCCAATGCAGTCAAGATTTAGTTCTATGGGGGCTAATTGATCGGCTGACTCTAAAGTGTCCAACAAAGGTGGAAAATATGGTAAAATCGGGTCCACATTAAATACTAAGTGAAATCTAAAGAAAAAGGGAATACTTAATTCAAAATCTGTTGGTTGCTTTGTTTTGAGGATTAAGTTTTGTCACATTTTTTCAATGGTTTGATGATTGACAACATTTTAACAAAAGATGATCGATGAAAAGTCACGAAGAAGATGACCAAGGAAAGAGAAAGACTCTACTGGAGACTAGCAGTTGTGGGAGATCAGTCGGAGAAATCAGGGAACATGCAATCACATACGAGCCCAAATGTTCAATAACATCCGAGGGAGTAGTTGCAGGAAAGCAACAGAGGCAACCGAAAAGAGGACGTATAATCCAAGGGTGGAAGTAGCAGTTTAGGTGAGCACATTGTTAGAAAGGTCGAAGGGAAAGCCAACAGGAAGAGAGAGAGAAGAATATACCGAAATGTTGTTCTAATCTCTATTCCGTTGAGAAGGATCTTAGCCTCATGTACTAATGTAATCTTGGGAAAACCTAATGAAAAGGGAAGTTGCAAGGACATTTGAGAGTCTTCTTATGTTTAATTCATGTGCCCCTTTTAAAATTTTGTTATGAATGCATATGTGTATTATGTGCCCTAATTAATACTTAATTATTGTCTTCTACACTAATTGCATGTTTGACATCATGGTTCTGAGTAGAACTAGTGTTAGTTGTTCTGAATGATTTCCTTTGATGCTTGATTCTAGTCCCTTAACAAACTATGGTCGTGGCGTACCTTGGGTGAGATGCCTTATTCTCTTGAGTAAGGTGTGTTGGGTGTGTGTTACATTATTTCCACGATTAGTCACACCGGCAAGGGGTCGAGAACCCCTTCTGTTTATTGCGTTGGGTGTAACAGGGGGGTCTCCAAGGGGTCGGAGTCCCCCCTATCGGGGGGTTTCAGGGGAATAGATAGCCGCCTACACAGGGTCTAGGGCAGTGCCCCGGGGAAAAAAACATTGGACCCTATATTAGGTGTGAAAACCTACCTATGGTTTTGTGCATGGGCTTTGCACATGGTTTTGGGCATGATGGTTTTCTGCCCATGGTATTTTGTTGATCCAGTAAAGGAAACTATGGTTATGTTATATTCTAGGGTTTATAGATTGGGGTTTATGAATGTTTTGACATGTATATATATGTATTGTAACATTGAAAGGAACATAATGAAAAATCAATTTGCTAGTCACGATTTTGGGATTTAAGGGAAAATCTTTGTGTATTTGTTTTATATTATTTCCATTTCTTATTTTCTATTTTTAGAATTCTTCTACAGGTAATTTCTCTATAGGGTTAAAACCTACAAGGTGAAAATGTTGGTGTTACGCTAGACTATGGTGGATCCTTTGTTGGCCCCTATGCCTAAATCTAGGGTCTCAACCTAATCATCATTTTTCACCAACGAATGGTTCCATTGTTGGGACCTAAATTTTTAAAGAGGAATTTGGAATATGGTGTCTAGAATATTTAACAAAGATCTGCAAGCTTGGTGTCACAATAAAGTAGAGATATTTTCCTTTCGACAAGTGCAACTCCACCATTGTAGTGTGAAGTGGGTGAAAGAAGAGATCTTGTGCGCAAAGCCTACGAGCGAATGGTACGAGATATTCTGGTGAAAGTTTCTAGAGGAACTCTATTATTGGTTGCAGATGCTATAGATCAAGGAAAATATTAGTAGTCTAAGCTGATATACTCATACTTGGACTCAGGCTGACATTTTTCAATTGCATCGGCTTGATATATCTGACTCAGGTTTTTACTTCTGGGTGCAAACTACTTTAGAAGGATACATTATTGAATTTGTTGGAGAGGGCCATCAATATTTCTCTAAGGCTAATACCATTTTCAAGTCATGGATGAGAGGGAGATTGTTGAAGGAAATCACATTGTGGATTAAAGTTCTAATGGTAGAAGAGAACTTGTTGGTGTTCCAGAACCCACCCATGGTAGCTTAAATCCCTGGTACTAGAGGAAGGGCTTAAGGGGAGGTATGCTTCCTAACTAGGTGTTATGAAAATATTGGGGAAATGGATGTAAATGACTTCCAGAAGGCTAGATATTTGAGAGAACAAAGGAGAGAACGAATAGTTGAATAATGGCGGGAATTGCTCTGCAGGAGATTTGTAGACAGTGAAGGGAGCTACACCAAGCAGGAATGGTGTTAAGAAGACTAGAGGAATGACAAAGAGAAAGAAGTCAACTGAAGTTTCGGAGAAATGGGGGTAATGCTACAGTAAAACCTGGTCCAATAGGAGAGGTCGAGAACACCACAGTGATAAAGGTTCAACGGAGCAGTAGAGATTTTTCCCCGCGAGTGGATATGAGAACACCAGATGGATCAGGCCTTACAAGTTCCAAGGAAGGTCCAGATGATGACATACAATTCACTATGAGAATATTATTTTTCGAGAATGATGTATCCCCCATGAGTAGTGATCATTTCCTTGCGGCTCAGGCAGTACCTCCCCCAACCTTTCCCTAGTACTCTATCACAAACCTGATCATTTTTTGTCTAAGTTAATTAAATTTATAAAGGTTGACAGTGTGCATGCCACCTACAAAGTTGCTACCATTAGCAGTAGAAATATTAACAGTAGTAAAGGTCTCTATAGATTGTCACAACCCATTTTTCAAGGATTTATACTCATCCCACAAGTCCAATCAAACACGTTAAGATCCTTTACCCAATATCCCGAGTTCTCTGGTAAGGGGAATGAGGACGTAGAACAACATTGGTACCTATGTGAAGCTATCTGTAGATAATGTCGGCCTCTAGATGCTACGAATCTGATTGAAACCAAACTTCGAGAGAAATCATTAAGATGGTTCATCAAATGGTCTACATTACAACAAAATCCAACGGTAGACGAAGTTAAACGAGAGTTTATTTAGGAGTTTAATCTCCCTCGAACCAACCAGCGAGAAGGATAAACTACCTGGGATCTCATGCAGAGGTTTAAGGATGCAACTAGTGAGTTGAGATACCCGATTCACATAAATCATCAATGGGATTGGTTGATTGAAGTGTTTTTACCACTCACCTGCACACATCTGACTCAACAAAAGATTGATACTCTACAAGATGCTCTGGAAAAAGTAACTCGAATTGACGATATGTTTGGATACTCACATGAGCACTTGGGGGGTGGGGAGCGAGGAAGCTTCCCATGACCCCTCTATCCTAGGACTGCAGCACCATATCGAAGATCTGACAGAGAAACTGAGGGACCTGAAACTGACACAACCACATGTATTGTATACCAACTGCCATATTGAGGGGCATCACGCCATGGAGTGCCCAAGACTATGAGGGTCAAGCACTCCATACTAGTGGGGCCTTCCACATCTTTACCCATCACCAGAGTTGCACAGATTGGTACATAAGGTTTATATACATGACACACTTAGTTCCATGCATTTCCTAACCAGTAGAGTGCAACACCAACAAAGTATTACAAAATATTCATGACACATGGACATATCCCTCGCCTCTGTCCAATTATATAGAAGTATTTCAATGTTCCAAACAACACTTTTTGTGATTTTTGTGGCTCACCAACTCATCACAATGATTACTGTAGAGCACTTGATGCCCTAGTTGATCGATTGGATCGATCTTCCTACTAGATCAATGAGACTCCTTGAGGACTAGGAGGTGGAGGAAGAAGCGGGGGAAGGATAGGAGGTAGAGAACCAATTTGTTTCTATAATTGTGATCAAGAAGGGCACATAACAAGAGACTTCCCGCTACCTAGGAGAACTTGGTGTTCTCAACGTAGAGTTAATATGCTTGCAACAAAGGATTGCACAAAGCTAATTTCTAGATGGGAGGAGAGAAACTGCCAAAGAGGAGAAAATATGATTAATGCAAAACCAAGGGAACCAAGAAAATTTTCCCCTATCAAACATTAACATAGTCACCCAGGGAGGAAAGAAAACCAAAGCTAGCTTGGGAGTTGTTGAACAATCAAGGATGATACGGCGTCCGTCACCAAAGTGCTCGTACTATTCTGGCTACTAGAAACAATACTACAAAGAGGTTGCAGATATTTTTAACAAGTTGATTCCAACTGATGAGCCTCAAAGAGAAAAACCTGAATTGTTAAAAGCCATAAATCTGAAAGTACTACAAGAAAATTTCCAAATTATAACATAATGGTTCAAGTTGTTTCTAAAAATTGTAAATAACAAGTAAATCCTAGGCTAGTTGTGGAAAAATCTCAAAGCTTTTGTTAGGGAAGAAGAAATTTTGGAAGGGATAATTTCTGCCAACTTTCTTGAGAGACACTTTAGATGAGAATGGAAGAATAAGAAAAGAATAGGGAGGGAATTTCAACTTGATGCGTGGATTGTAGGATTCCAAATCAAAGATATGATGTTGGATTTAGGTGTGGATGTGAACATCCTACCAAGAAAAATCTAGGAAGCCCTGGGGAGGCCCAAGCTAGCATTTTCCCCAATTCAGTTGCGCATAGCGAGCCAATACTACATCCTTCCTATGGGGCATTTGGAAGATGTATAATTCGACATAGCAAGGGTAAAAACATACATATATTCTGAAGTAATACATATCATGGAGGACAAAGACCCCTATCTGGCATAGTTGGGGGTAGACTGTGCCTTTGAAAACTATACAGTGATTTACCTAAAGAAAGAGACCATGACCTTTGAAGTGCAGGGATTATGGGTGATCCAACCCCTTGACCCTTATCAAGGACCAATGTTTATAGAGCCATCAAATAACAGAGAAGACCTTGAACTACTAAACCAATTACAAAGATTGAAAACGAGAAAAAGGGAGGATTACATCAATTTGATGGTCGAAGGTTCGATCAGATGGAGAAGTGTTCAAAGCTTGGAAGTTGGATCTAAGGTTGCATGGGATGACTGGCAGCAAGGTGGACATGAGATCAAAACTAGATGATGCACCACAATCCACCGTATCCACTGGGTTGGAATTGAGGTATGAGAGTTTCTTATTTTTGATGGTATGGATTTTGTTAGTGATTTTATCAATAAAGTTGATTCAAATGTCTTGGAAGTACATAAAATTCCCTTGTTGTGCATTTCCCTCCAAGCGACACCAGCAAGGTGGTGGGGCTCTCACCGCAACTAGATTAGGGAGTGGCAAGTGGCCAAGCCTACACTAATAGCCAAATTCGGGCATTCTAAAGATCGTTCATCCAATTTTACTAAGAATTTGGGAGATATTGACCCTCGACAACATCTGTAAGATTGTAAGAAGATATGGATCAGAGAAGGGATTCTTGAAGACTTGTGGGTGCACAGATTCATGCATACTCTTGGGGAGTTTCCACAAGCATGGTATGTGAATGAAAAAAAGAAGAGACAAACTAGAAAATGGGACTAGATGACAACTCAATTCATTAATGATTTTTCCTTCATCGATGATGACAAGAGAATAACAACTACTCTGCAAGCAGTCAAAAGGATCATATTCATAGTAGGGAAGCTTACCAAAGACTACTTTGATCAAGAAACCTTCGATCATAGTTATGAATCATGATTCCATGAAGTTGTGGCTTGTAGAAATATAGACCTGAAACCTAATGGGAACGACTTAGAAGAGCTAAGACACTTGACATTTAAGGAATATAAAGGGAGTGGAGTTTCGAAGATGGGCTTATAAAAAATGGTCCGTAAGTGATACCTCTGAAGTTGTGGAAACACAATATCGACATTGAAGAGAATCCTAAGTTATCTTTGATTGGGGATTATTGGGATGAACAGAATACCAAGGGAATCTTGGACCTTATGAGAGAGTATGAGGATTTTTCCTTGTGTCTGTTGTGGAACTTAAGGGAACTAAGGGAGAACTAGGAGAATTGAAGATTGTGCTTAAACAAGATGGAAATGCAATGAAGAACCGACCATATATATTAAACCCGAGAGTCAAGGAGAAGGTGAAAAAATAAATAGAAAAAATATTAGAAACATGGTTGATCTTCCCAATGGAAGAGCCTAAGTGGGTCACTCTAATTGCTATAAAAATCAAGGGCACTAAAGAAATTTGGGTCTACATGGATTACGGGAGTCTGAACAATGCCTGTGTTTGTGACCATTTTCCTACCCCTTTTAGTAATGAGGTCCTAGAAAATGTGGCAGGAAATGAAGCTTACTCTTTCACAGATAGGTTTTCTGGCTACCACCAAGTCTGTATTATAGAGGAGGATAAGAATAAAACTACATTCACGAACGAATGGGGATCCCTATGCCTACCGTGTCATGCCTTTGGACTCAATAATGTGTCCACAATATTCTTCAGGATTGTAATTTCTACCTTTTAGGACTATATTCACAAGCTTCCAGATGTTTACATGGATGATTGGATGGCCTACAGTTTGTTAAAAAGGAACTCTAGTTTTCTCCGAGTGATGTTCAACCACTATAGGCAATTGAAAATCTCCTTGAATTTGAAAAAGTGTGTTTTTTTGTCCCCTTTAGGATACTCGTGGGATATATAGTTTTCATAGGAGTATGTGTCGATCCTTCTAAATATGTGGTGATCCTCAACATGCCGCCCTAGACAAGTATCAAGCAATTGAGGTCAACCCTTATCCACATAGGATATTACAGTAGGTTCATCTGCAATTATTCCTTGGTTACCACAGTGCTCGAGAAGTTGTTGAAGAATGTTGAATATATTACCTGGTCCAATGAATGTGACGCTGATTTCAATGTGTTAAAATAAAATTTGACTATTGGGCCGATCCTAGCCTATCCATATTGGAACAAGCAATTTCACATCCATATCAATGGATCAAGAATTTCCCTGGAAGTTGTGTTGGTTCAGCCCAGAGAAGTTAACCTTGATCACCCAATCTGCTTTTCCAGCATAAAGCTTTACAGAGTGGAAAATAATTATACCACAACTCGGCAAGAGGCCCTTTCCATGGTGTACTCGCTATAGAAGTTATGGCATTACCTTCTAGGGGGATTCAAATTCTTTACTAATAATTCTACTATGAACTACCTAATGAACAAGCATGTGCTCGAAGGGAGGATTCATAGATGGCTTATGTTGTTCTAGGAGTTCCAATTCGAAATAATTTTCAAGACAGGAAGGTTGAATGTGGGTCCTAATCATCTTTCCTTAGAGTCGGCAGAATCCCAGGGGTTAGTAGATGATCAAATGTTAGATGTCGACCTATTCTGAGTTGAGGCCATACCAGACTACCTGGAGGATGTAGAATTGTTCTCAACCATGGGAAAATGCCAGGAATAGTACACGGAAACACTGTGAAGGCACATGGTGGTTGTTGGGACAGGAAAAAGGTATGATTTCTCTTCATTTAATGCTTCATTTATCATTCATCCTTATAAAATTATCTCTGTTTCTAGAATAAAATGAGGAAAATATTAGTTAAAGTTGGAAGAAACTATTTGGTGATAGAATAGGCGAATTTAGTACGAAAAGTTGATTCTTTGTTCTCTTTGTATGCAGGGATGCGATTGAGCAAAAGTTTTTTAGTTGGCAAGACATCACGAGGCCATATAGGGGAAAAGCCACAATGTTTGGGGCAGAAAAGGAAGCGAAAGATCAGTCGAATACTCCTGTTTTATCATATGATCAGACTTTATATTGCTAAATACTCAAGATCTCTTGATCCTGAGGATTCTCTTCTATCCAAGTTTCTCTTTTATGTTATATAGGACCGAAAGGCAACTAGATACAAGTTCAGACTGTTAATGTGTAATTATTCTTTTCTGAAGCAAAAACATTGTTAATTAAGTGACTCTATCTGTTGTTATTTTGAAGTTAATGAAAGAAGGTTCTGCTTGATACATCTCTGTATTCTAAGCTTTTATTAAGCAGAGGCTTCTGGTGACTGTGGGCCTAGTCATAAGAAGTTCCGCTACTCCTTTGTGTTATAGTTTATATTCAGTATTTGTAATTGATTTAATGTTTAGTTGTCTTATTTATCTTGAAGATTTGTGATATTGATTTATATTGTTGTTCACTTAGATTTTATTGAAGCTGTGAGATATACTTAAGTAGTGCCTTAATTAGAATGAGTGAATGTGTGTGATTGTTGTTCAATTGAATAGATGTTATCATAGATCTTGAGAGACAAGACTAATTAACTTCTATGAATTGTAATATAGAATGTTTACCATTTAGGAATCCTTTATCACTATCGTTGTTCACTTATCGATTGTCGTTCAAATTACCGATTGTTGATTGTTGTTTATTTATTATTGTTGTTCAATTGAGTAATGCAGATTGATTTGGGTTGTTATAGATTGGTAGTGTTGTTCGATAATTGTAGTTGCTTTACTTGATTAAGTGTGATTAGTCTCAAGCTTATTTTTATGATTCTCAGTGTAATTCTCATTTGCATTCAGTTCCAATTGGTTTTGAAACAAGTTGTTTAGAATTACATAGGGTATTGCTTGCATTCCTTTCATAAATATTTCTTTGCAGAGTTGTGTGAATTGAATTGATGAATTAGCCTTTAATAATTGCAACGATTCAGCATTATATAACCTCTAGCTTCACTGCACATATTGTGTTGGCACTCTTGAAATAGAAACACTTACCTTGGGGTGACAACTAATGTAGGGATTACAACTGACTGTAAAGAGACATCTTAGTGAGCCAACATTTTGGCGTCGTTGCTGTAGGATAACTAGGTTTCAAAAAAGGAAGGTAAGAACTTGCATACCTAGCAAGTAAAGTGCTTGCTTACCTACCCGCTTTACAGCAAAATCTTAGAGGTTAAATAGGAATTTGTTTTATGAATGACTAGAAATAAAAAGATAGAGAAAGAGCGGAATCCTCCACCAAAACTCACAAAACTCAAAGGATTGGTGAATCTTGGGAGAACAACCTTTATAGACAAAATCATAAGAAGAGCAGAGTCTCAAGCATCAGTAGGATTCTAGGTTATACCTGGAAAAAGTTCTATTACTATCCCTCAAGTAGCAGACTCACCATCTGCACCTCATGCTGAGATTCAAAGACAAGTAGGAGGATCGGAACAGAGTTTTCAAGCTACAATAAGCCTACACTCTGATCCTTTTCAAGAGGGAAAATCCTGTAACTTACGAGAAGCAAAAGGAGAAACTAGTGGGACTATTAAAGCAGAACCACAATTGTTTGAACAATGATCTCCTGAGATTCCAGACCTAAGGAGTGTTGTAAAGCTAACTTGGGTTTCTAACTCTCTATTTATTATGGAAGCACCTGTGGAAATCCATGAAGATTATTGGCATATCTTTGATCAAATGGCAGATCAACCACCCCAAGGTCAAACCTTGACATTAGAGTACCCCATAGTTGACCAAGTGGCCAATGCCCCTATGAAGGCTATTCATCTGCAGAGCATCCCAACCTTCCATGGGATGATCACAGAGGATCTTGATGCTTTCCTGTTTGAGTTTGATGTCCTCTGTAGAGGGTATGACTATACCATCGACCCCCAAAAACTGAAATTGTTCCCTTCCCCTCTGAAAGGGGCAGCTTTAAGATGGTTTATGGGTGTAGGTGGACGAACCATCAATTCTTGGGATGAAATGAAAACCTACTTCCTTAAAAGACTTAAGGACTTTTGTAAAATGAGGGAATTGAAAGATGAGATTTTCAAGATGACTGCAAAAGATAATGAAACACTAGAAGAATATTTAGAATGATTTAATTATAATTTGCAGAGATCTCCACACACTGCCCTACCAAAAGAAGTCCTAAGAGCTATATTGATTAAAGGAATGAAAGAGGAATAGGTAGAAACTCTAAACTTAATGGGAAAAGGGGATATTTCTCAAGAAGAGTATGATGAAATTATTCGTTTGTGTATCAGGTGTTCGTGGGGGAGCACACATACAGGAGTAGTTAGCCGAGATTCAATGAGAAGAGGAAGCAAACCACCTAGTGGGGGTGTAACACGGATGGAGATTGACAACCTCCTAGAAGATTTTAAAATGGATACCTGGGCACTCTTACAACACATTTGAACGTCCTACAAGCCAAGCAAAAACAAGCTTTAGCAGAACAAAATTTTGCCATCTTCTGCCCACATTGTCGAAAGAAGCACATCCAACGGGAATGCCCATTAGACATGGTTCAAATGTGCACCATTTGTACTAAAGATCACAACACTGAACAGTGTCCATCATTACCCAGGCTAAAAGTAGTATTCAAAGAAGTAGAGGAGGAAACAAAACCGATATATTTGATGAACCAACGTCAACAACGACAAGCTAAACCCACAGGTATGTCACAAGA
>APFE030714737.1:9172-23650 GCA_000404065.3 Pinus taeda
ATATTAAATACAATAATTTAATAATTTTGAAATATTTTAAACTAAATTAATTCATCACATTTTGATTAACTAGTATCGAAAATAAATAAAAAATCATCGATTCTCTTCTATATAAATCTCAATAACACAATAATTTATAAAAAATTAAAACTTTAATGTTTAAGATAATAGTTAAAAGTTGACATGATCACTCAGAGTTACTGGTTAAGAATTGACATTTTGGAAAAGTCCAAATATTTCCCTATACGTGGGAAACGTGTTTATCCATTGTACACTGAAATATAAATTAATAGAGATTCCCATTCGTGAATGTGGAAATGCCGTGATATGTATGGTAAATTTGTCAAACCATATATCTTAATTATTTTTTAATAAAATGCTTTGATAAATTAATAAATAATTAGTTCTTTAAACAACTATCCAAAACAATTGCCAATCACCAAGGCATAATCATTTAGTGGACCACGTATGTGTTGATAATAAATGATGTTCACCATATTCTTTAAACAGGTAGATGGAGATGTTAGAAATGATTGGAGAGAGAAATGGAGTATGTACTAAGAATTATCATTTGTATTATATTTATTTTACAATGGTGATTGAAATATAATATTATTATTAAACAATAAGTAAAGATCATTTAAACAAAACATATATGCCGTTGATATTAATGAATTTTAATATAAATATTATGGAATGTTTTTTAAAAAAATATTTTTATGCTAATTATGGGGAATGCTTTAATTAGAGATATATTAATGAATTTTTATATATATTATGGAATATTTAAATAAATTTGTTTAGGTTAATTATGCAAAATGCTTTAATTATAGTTGTTGTGATTTTTTAAAAAGATTTTGTATTTATTAACATCAAATAGAGTTAACTTAATTTAAGTGACAAATTAGTTTAGTTTTTATAATTTTATAATATATTAAGTTTTCATCATTATTTAAAATATGAATTTTTATTTGTCTTATTACTTGCCAATGCAATTTATTATGCAAAATTTTGCAATTTACTATGCAAAATTGATATTGTGATTTTTTGAAAAGATTTTGTATTATTAAAATCAAATAGAGTTAATAGATTAATTTAGTTTTTATAATATATTAAGATTTAATTTTTTTTTTGTGATTCAGTAAGAGTGGAGCCTTCCATTAATCAAGATAAAAATTACATAATGTATACTGTGCAAGACGGTGCCAAGAATAGCAATCCCTGATTCAAACAAAACTACAAAACCAGTGCATACATCACCAATGCACTGCTCAATCTTCAAGCTTCGCATTAGAAAACCTTCTTTCCTTCTTAACTCGAAAGATAAAAAGAAAAGTGCTAATGTGCTTTCGGGTCCGCTAAACTTCTGAAGTCCCACAGAACAAAGAGCCCGTCACTTTTTAATGAGGAGGGCCCACAAAAACCTACGGCCCACAAAAACCAATGGCCCACAAAAACCAATGGCCCACAAAGCAGCAGAGATGACTTGTCAGCCCAAAGAATGATTGATCCAACCCTCGAAGACTTGATGACCAAGATCAATTTCGGATGAACCAACAAGCCCACTTCTTAATGACCATTCGGACCCGATGAGAACTCAAAACCTCTTTCTAAGAGATTTCGGGTCTGTTTTCTGTATTAACCCTCGATTAGTTATATAACCCGACTACTGTGCGATCCGGCCCTCACCGATTTGATGGTTCTGAGTTGATTTCGGGCCTGCTACATGCACACCCTCTAATACTCCAAACGGACTCGATGGGTGGCCTAAACCGTCGCTCTATAGTTTTTCGGGTCTGTTTTATGGGCTATCTTCCGTGCAACTATTCGCCCGAAATCAGTCGGATGCTGGCACTCGCTGCCATCGAAGGTCGGTTGCGTGTCAACCTACTCCATGTTTACCCCTTTCTTCTTCCCTATCATTGGTACACTTTCTACTGTCTCCATTGGTCAATTTACTGCTTGTCTTTCATGCATTGAAAATACTCCCTATCTGTGATCGCCTGTTTGTGACAGTCCTCGCATAGTTTCCCTGAGGGTGTCGTCTCCCACATGTAGCTCCTGTTATCTCTTGTACAGAGCACACCCTCATTCGCCAGACGATCCGCTAATTTGTTGGCAGTTCTGCGCACATGAACAAATCTGAGTGTTCTTAGGGTTCTTAGGTGGAATTGTATGCATTGATAGACCTGCAATAACCACCAGTGGTTTGATACTTTTTCTGGAGCTGTGCCATTGCCTATCTTTTTGACCGAATTAATTGTCAATTTAGAGTCTACCTCTATGATGGTATTGTGTAAATTGTATTCAATCAAGATTTCTAGGGATTGCTCTAAGGCCATGAGTTCTGCCATATTATTTGTGGCATTCCCCAAATGACTATGAAAGATGACTTTATGATTCCCTGTTCATCTCTTATGACTCCTCCATAACCAGCAACACCACGGTTTCCCTTAAAGGCTCCATCTATATTAAATTTCAAAAAGCCCTAGGGGGGTGGTTGCCAGAAGTCCTTCCCCACTGTTGTATGTTTTACTATCTTGCTTATGCCTGGGGGATAGGCAACTAGAGACCCAAATGCAAAAGAATATGAGCATCCTGGTTTCGAGAAGGGTTCTCGGGGGGTTACTTTATAAGGGTGCTTATAGTTTCTTTAAGCTGTCTTAAAATCTGAGCTATGATGCTCTGGGTTGAGCTAGTTCTGTTCTTGAAAATCCTGTTGTTGTGTTCTTTCCATACATCCCAGATTAAAAAACCTGGAATCAGAGTCCAAACTTTGTTGACT
Source organism: Pinus taeda (assembly GCA_000404065.3). Classification (NCBI taxonomy): domain Eukaryota; kingdom Viridiplantae; phylum Streptophyta; class Pinopsida; order Pinales; family Pinaceae; genus Pinus; species Pinus taeda. Next base: position 11,958 of record APFE030714737.1, read on the forward strand.
GTTTCATTTTCTGAGAAGTCTTTCCTCCAATTCTTCAAAGTGCAAGTGATGCTGCTTTCATCCCTATTAGTTTGCCTGAAGATTGATGCTACCCAATTCCATAAGGTAGAGGTGAATGTGCAGAGGTTAATTAGGTGATCCATCGTTTCTTCTTGTAGGCCACATAACTGGCATCTAGATGGACTAGCTAAACCTCTTTTTCTTAGATTTTCCCAAGTCAGCACTTTTTTTTGATGTACCAACCACATGAACAATTTGATTTTTATCCAGTGCGGGTTCTGCCATAGGTCCTTCCATTTCTTATCAGGGTTTAGAAAGTCAAGTCCAATGGCAATTCTTTTGGCTTCTTTGAGGTTGAAGTTGCCCTCACTGGTTCTTCCCCATCTTAGTTGGTCAGATGAAGTTGAAGTCAAAATCTTTCTTTGTTCCAGGATCACTGCAATAACTTCAGCCTGGGCTTTCAAAGGGGTTTCTTCATTGTATACTAGGTCCCTCCAAGTTCTCCATTTGCCATTGTCCCTTGTCTGATCCCAAAAGTCACTAACTCTGAGCAACCCTTTATTGTTAGTGTCATTTTTGAGGATGTCTAGTCCTTCTCTGCATAGGTTAGGTTCCTGCTGCCAATTATCCTCCTAAAACCAGGTTAGGTTTCCATCTCTGATCTCCCAAAAACTATGCTTCTGAACAATAGCTCTATTCTCCCAAGCATTGTTCCAAATATGGGAGCCCTTGATGATACCTGTCATTTGAATATGGTCCCTTTCTTACCAGTTATTTTCATACTTCTGTTTCCAGAGCTTAGCCCAAGGGGTTCTTGTTTCCTTTATCCATCTCCCCCAAAGTTTTGCCCCCAAAACTTTGCTTAGGGTTTCCGGGTCATGAAGTCCCAAACCACCATGGGTTATGGGTTTGCAGAGCTTTTCCCAAGCTACCAGAGCCCATTTATTTTTCTCTTCCCCTTTGCCCCAAAGAAAATCTCTTTAGATGTTCTTGATGTGTTGTAAAACTCCTTTTGGGGTAGGAAGAGCAGAAAACATGTAGATGGGTATGGTTTGTAGGATAGCCTTTGTTAGCACTAGCCTTCTTGCTAAGTTTAAAGATCTGCTTGTCCATTTTCTGATTTTGTCCTATAGTTTATTAGTCATTGGCTCCCAAAATTCCTTACTCAAAGGTTTGTCGGTAAGAGGTATTCCCAGATATTTGGAGGCTAGTTGATCTCTTTGAAAGCCAAGAATTCTGGAGAGATTTCTCTAAATGGCAATGTCAGTATTGAAAAAGAAATTTTTTGATTTTGTGAGGCTTACCTCTGTACCAGAAGCCATAGCAAAATCGTTCAGGATTTGTTTGAAAGCTTTAGCTTCCTTGACCATGGGTGTACCCTGCAGCATGGTGTCATCCACAAATTGTTGATGAGTCAAGGTGTCCCCATTCAGGGTTAGTTTGAGACCCTGGATTCTTCCTTCAGCCTTGGCTGATTTAATCGCTTTGCCTAAACCTTCCATCATGAGAATAAAGAGGAAGGGGAAGAGTGAATCTCCTTGTCTGATGCCTCTTGAGGGCCTGAATGTTCTGGATGGAGAGCCATTAAGTAGGATTGAAAAACTAGCTATGGTAACAAGGGCCATTACCCATCTTATCCAGCTGTGGTCGAAGCCATATGCTTTTAGTACCTCCTTGATGTATGACCAGCTAAGCTTATCATAAGCTTTTGCTAGGTCAAGTTGTATGATCATACCCGCTTGCTTATTGCTCTTGAGAGAATGAACAACCTCATGAGCTTGAATGATGTTATTGAGAATTTGCCTTCCTTCCACATATCCGATTTGCTCCTCAGACACAAGAGTTGGAAGAAGGGGCTTGAGTCTGTTTGCAATTACTTTAGAAATAATTTTGTACACCACATTGCATAAAGCTATGGGTTTGTATCTATCTGGTGTCATAGCTTTTTCCTGCTTTGGGATTAAGGCTATGAAAGATGCATTGAGTGCCCTTAAAACTGTTTTTGATTTTCTAGAGTCCTCCACAACATCAAGGATATCTTGTTTGACTATTTCCCAGCGTGTTTTGAAGAAGTCTACATTGAACCCATCCGGGCCTGGAGTTTTCCCATTTTGCATCTCCTTGATGACTTCATTGATCTCCTCTTCAGTCACTGGCCTCTTGAGATTGTAATTGTCTTCCTTGGTTACTAGTTTTGGAATGTGCTGTGTGAAGTTGTTAATAAATTGTGATCTGTCTGAGAGAGGCTCCTCGGCTATGCTTTGAAAATGTTGTACTAGAACAGATTCCATTTCTTTGTGGGTGCTTAGCTCTTTCCCTTGAGGATCTTTGAGTTTTACAATCCTGTTATGTGCCCTGTGATCCATGGTTGCAGACTTGTGAAAAAACCTTTTGCTCCTTTCCCCTTCTTTAATCCATTGCACTCTCGATTTCTGTCTCCAGAAGATCTCCTCTTGTTCGCATCTGTTTTCCCATTCATGTTGAAGAGAGTCAGCTTGGATTTTCCTTTCCTCGGTAAAGCCATCAATGATGAGGATTTGGTTAATTCCCTGAAGTTTCTGTTCCACTTCTCATTTGGCTTTGAAAATATTACCAAACTCATTTGTTCCATTTTTTAAGCCTGAGTTTGATGTGTTTCAGTCTCTGTTGCAGTAGGAACATCTTCGTGCCTTGAATGGGCATGTATTCCACCCACCATTTTCCAATATTGGTGATGAAGTCAAGGTGAGCGAGCTAGACATTTTCAAACCTGAAAGGTCTATTCCTCAGAGTGCCTATAAAAGCAGCTTCAAGCTGAATAGGCCAATGATCCGAGCCTCCAAAAGGAAGGATTAATGTAGTTAGGTCAAGGCCAGTGAGAAATAGGTCCTCCAAGACTATGAATCTGTTTAGTTTAGAGGAAACTTGAGAAGCCCCTCCCCTCTTATTGTTCCAGCTGAATGTTCCATTTATTGTCTCCGTATCCACCAGCCTCATATTGTTTAGGAAGTTCTGGAATTCAATGGTGTCTCTGCCTGGTATTCTGGTCTCGCCTTTTTTCTCTGTAAGAGATCTGATCATGTTGAAGTCCCCTCCTAGAATCCAGGGCATAACATGATGTCTCTCTCTTAGCTCCTCCAGTGAGGTGAGAAGCCTGAGTTCGTCTTCAAGGTTTTGGGGACCATAGACATTTGTGATCATGTAGAGTTCCTTGTCACCCAAAGGTTGGATAACCATTGAAAGGTGAAGCATCCAGGATTCCAAATTTTTGGGGATTCAAAAGAGTGAGAATCCCTCCTGCTGTGTTGTTTGCTTTGGCTTCTAGATACTCGTACTTAATAAGCCATTTGCTATGTATCTCTCTGATTTGTCTATTGAACATTTTGTTTCCTATATAAACACCATATCTAGTTTTTCTTCTTTTAATCTATTGCTGAGATTTCTTTGTTTTCTTTTACTTCCTAGACCCCTAATGTTCCAGGTTGTGAGCTTCATTATGAAAGGTTTGTAAATGAGTAACTAGTAAGATCTTTCATCTTGCTTAAGTTAATCATGAGTTTCCCACATTTTGTTAGTAGCTCATTCTGTCTCTTCCTTCCTCTTTTCCTGCCTGGGTTCTTGGTAGAGTGTCCTGATGTTACCTCCATCGGTTTTACCCCTCTATTTTCCTGGCTGTCATGGTTCCTTTTGACTCTAGCAGCCTTTGCTTGAGATATCTAGAGGAAGAATTGTTGTACTCTGTCAAACTCCTCTTGTGGTAGAGAATCAACACCTTTGTTGGTTCCCTACTCCAGGAACTTTTCTAGATCAAGATTCTCCCTCTCAAGAATCTCCTATAGTTTGTGGTCCTCCATATCAACTTCACTTGGGGTCATCTCATGGTCCTTGCCAAGTTCCATAGTGCTCGGCAGATCCTCCTTTAGTTTGTTATTCCCATGTATGACCTCCATGCTATCATCTTTTTCCTTCTCTGTAGGATTATCCTCCGGTGCCTTGTCCATTCCATTGTTCCCACCTTCTTCTTCTAAAATCTTGAAACTGTTATGACTTAGTTGCTTAACCTTGCTAAGTTTCTTTTGGTACTTTCCCCCCTCCTTTCCCTCTACTTCCCACCCTGGTAAATCCTTCAGGATCTTTGCCTATGTTGGTTTTCATATTGTCCTCCAGTTTGTTGAGTGGGCAGTCTCTAAAGAGGTGCCCCTGTTCATGACATTTACGACATCTGAATAGGATATGTTCATAGTCCACTGCCTTCACCCATTCTTCATCATATACTTCTAGGATGATTTCATCTAGAAGTGCTCTCGATAGGTCCATTTCTACACATATGACGGCGAAGGAGGTATATTTGCCTCGCAGAGTCGCATATGATATTTTTTAAAAATGACCTAATTTATTGCCTATGGCTTTTAAGGATTCAGGCATCCAATAATCTAAAGGTAGGGAGTAGAGTCTAATCCATACCGGTACCAAAGTGAAATTTTCTCGCTCTGGGACAAAATTCATCACCCATGGTCGCATGTAGAACCCTGCAACAGCATAGAAATATGGTCCTCCTTTGAACACTCTGTCTTTATCCTCTAGGTTTGTGAAAACCACTGTGAAGAAACCCTTGAACCCAAGATGAAGGTTTATTTCTCCCTTTGGTTTCTAGTGATTTCTTATCCATGTGTAGAAAGCCTTCTCCATTGGCCATATTCCCATAAATTTTCATATAACTACGTAAGTCGCCATGTGATCTCTGTGCACTTGTAGCGCTGGATCATTTAAGACAACCCGGGGTTTAATGGTTGACCTGGGTTTACAGGGTCCAGTCACAGTCTTGTGCTCATTTCTCTGACTACTGTCCCCTGTTCTCTTCTCTCTTCTGACTTCCTCATGATCCTCTTCTTGTTCATGAGATTTACTGCTTTCCGGCTTTTTCTTGCTTATCTTCTCCGTTTCTGCCTCCATTGGTTTTTTGAATCAATTTGAACCCGCCTCCTTACTTCTGTCCGCTACCACAGATTGTAGGAGGGAGTGGAGCTCCCCCCTCCTTACCCCTCCATTGTTACCAACTCGCACCCGTTGCTCCCTATTCATAACCCTTGTTGTTGCTCTCGAACTCTCTCTAGATCAATCTCACATTCCCCATCATAATATATTAAGATTTCATCATTAGATATGGATGTTTATTTGTCTCATTACTTGCAAATGCAATTTACTGTTAAAAAATTTCAGCATTATTTAAATATGAACTTTTACTTGTCTTATTACTTGGAAATGCAATTTATTATAACTTTGAGCATTTAAATATGAACTTTTACTTGTCTCATTACTTGGAAATGCAATTTATTATTAAAAACTTTGAGCATTAATTAAATATGAACTTTTACTTGTCTCATTACTTGCAAATGCAATTTACAATTATTCCCCTTTAAGCTAATTTCCTTTTTATATTAGAGTTTTTAAACTAAATATGAAACATAAATAATATAGTTTTAGGACAAACTCAAAGAAATACGATTTTTGAGGAAAATTTAAAACAATGGGTATAGTGTTTGAAGTTTCTTACTTCAAATATGGATTTAAAGGAGAGTATGGATTTTAAAGGAGAGTAAGGATACTTAAGTAAGTATTTATAGAATGCTTATGTAAGTACTTTTATTATAAAAGCTAAAAGTAATTTGTATTAATTGTGGCAAAACATGTACAACCCCAAAATGAACAAGCTTTGGGTTAAATATTATGGTTGCATGGTTGGCTTGTTCACAAATGCCATTAACATATGCTACATCACACCTCAGCTCAAGATCTAGGATGCAAGGCTTGTCTCACAATCCATATATCGCTATTCATTTCTTTGTTTATAATTAAACAATGAGATTGTGTTCTTATCTTGTGATGCAATGCAAATGACCAAATATATTATCTTGTGAATGTGGACATATGTATTTTTTAAAATTAGAACTAAAAAATACAAATCTCATTTCTATTAATTTCAAGAACACCTACATAACCTACGTGAAAATAGTTGCGCATTTTCATTTGGCATGCCACCAAAAGAATCGAGATGGAGAAACCAAGATACATTTGGCAATGGTGAGATGAGTCTTAATAATAGGTGGATGCTCTACCCCCTTAACAAGAAAATGTAGGGGATGTTCTAGAGTGTTGGAACATCTAAAACATAATAAAAGAATGGGCATGAAATCCAATTTCATTAAAGATGATATACATATAAATACAACCCAAAGGGTTAGCTCAACTGGTCGAGTCCTCGTTGTTAAGTACCTCACCAATCGGGAGGTTACAGGGTCAATTCTCTTTGACGCCCTTGGGGTTTGGCCTTGCTAGTCTGGCCGACAAGCTTTAAAAGATTCCCTTCGGGGTTGATCTACCCAAATTTTTCCATGGAAAAAAAATATATACATATAAATACAACATCTCAATGACCACTGGATTCAACTTCCATGGTTTGTTGGGATTTTAGTAATTGTACCATAACCCTAACAAATTAGGTATCCAAAATTCTCCCCCTTAATATGAAGGGGTGTATATGAGTCCAAGAAGAGAGCTGAAGTGCAAAAATGTATGGTAGGAAATGGTTGAATGTGCTCTCTGAAATGGTTGTTTAGTGAAGACCACTAACCAAATGAGGTAGAAGAACATGAGGTCTCTACCGGTGGTGGTTTAAGGTTGGCCAACAAATCTAGAACTAAAGCTTGAAGCAGTTCCTGGAACAATTCCAAATCTAGATAGAAGTTGAAGTCTTATGCTGGTGGAAGTGCTTCCTGATAATGGTGTAACATGTCTCCAAAATTCACCCAAGTAAAGTTTAATATTTACCAATTTTTTTTTTTTTTTTTTTTAGTTTACATTATTTTCATTGCTAACATTTTGACTAGGACATTCTCAACACATGAGGGATCATTCACGTTTATCATTCAGGTTAATTTCTTGCATATGAGACATTGATTACTTTGATTCTCATATGTGGGATGGTTATGGCACTTGGACTATTTAAATTGTATTCTAAAGTGTTACATATCATTTGAGATGTTCGTTTTCAAACTAATAATGATAATAACTATATATGCTATAACTAGATATCTATATCTATATCTATATATATATATATATATAATATCTATATCTATATATATATATATATAATATATATATATATATATATATATAAATATATATATATATATATATATATATATATATATATATATATAGATATAATACATATAATATATCATATATCATGTGACTTGTCTAGGAAAAAGTTGTTAGATTTCAAATTTTTTATTTTGTTCAACATATATTTTGTTAAAGTCGTGATAGCTCCAAACATTCCATTGATGTGTATCGCTATACTTAGGAATTTATAGGCATCAACTTCATGATGACAATTTTCCATGGGATGCGATAGTTTAGATTTCAGAGAGTTCCAACAATACCTCGATCACATGATGGAGGTGTTGTGGTTTAAGGCCTTAGGGTGGCCCATTCCCTAATCATATGGGGATGCACTATGAAAAATGGCCATCGATTCAAACTCTTTGACAGTGGAGATCCATCCTTGAACGGTTAGGGTAACAAACTACCCCTCCCTCCTTTGTCGCCCTTGCCATTTGCACGCTTGGATATGAGAGAAAATCTATGCGTCTATAAAGGAGAACTGATTGCTAGGGTTTTATCCTTTGTCCAACTAGTTATGTTAATGAATATTGCTTAGCATAGAGGCTTCTTTTGTGGATTATTTTCCTATTGATGCCAACATAGGGAGATTTATGGTTAAATTCATGTTAACCCTAATCTCTTCTTACTTTTTCTTTCTGCATATTTTTCTCCAAGTTATATTCCTTTCTTGTATGCATCTCATGTAGAAATAATATTTATTTCAAAACATCTTAGTTTTGCAATAAATGTGGGTTCCCTTTTTCCATTTTTGGGGTGTTGGCATGAAACTACATGTTTATGCAACATTTCAGCTTCATCACTTTTCTGACCTTCTCAGGTATAGCCATGGTTTATGGTCTCATTTTCTAGAATTTTCATTTATTTTGGTGAGGTTCCTGTCCTTCTTTGATAAGGAAGTCTATGCACAAAGCGATCATTGTGATAACAATGGCAAGGAGTTCTGGTAACTCTTCATTCAGGGATTTATCGGTGTGTTACTTCATACATTTTATTTGGGTTTCTTCCTTCACAATTATAGTGTCTAACTAAGGTATCTTACATGTTAGTATTTGTCCTAGTCTTTGGGAACTTGAGGAAAAAAGAACATGTTGAAAATTTCTTGTTATTTTTTTGGCATCCTATAGGTATTTATGCTTTGGATTCACACATATATTGCATGTCTTTTCTCAAAGTTGTTTCAATTGGTTTAGCTAATGCTTCGCTTTGCTAAGCCATAATCAAGTTTGATTTGCCTTAAGAGCAAAATTTGGATAGTTGGACTCCTGTAGCCGGAATTTTTTATAGAAAATATTAATTAAGGGTTTCTTTATTTTTTGCTGGAACACATAGTGCTTAACTATTTTGGCTATGATCGTAAGACAACTTGGTTCAATATATATGTATACTTGATATTTCAAACTATTAAATGTTTATAATATAATTTTAGTTTCCTTTGATACCTGCATTTTCCATGAAAGGTTTATCTCTTCATCACAGAGACTTGGAAATTACATTTTCTTTGGTCAAATTCATATGCACTATATTTCTTCTAATATGCTCTTTGTATGTTAAAGATTTTGGTACTGATTTCTCAACTTTTTTTAGATTATAGTCTCTTGACTATGAGTCTTATATATACACAGTTATTACATGTATTATTAATTCTACAGGTAAGTCTATAGGCCAAGGTATCCTTGTAGAATCTTGTCACTCGGTTTATGCATATGGTTTTCACAGGGCCACTATTAAAGTTGAGCAAGGACTCCTTGCACTGACAGGTTGACAAGGAATTCATTTCTTGTCGTCGACTTGTCTGCATGCTAACCTTGTCTCGAGCCCTAATACTTATTCCATTTACCGCTTATTTTCTACAATATTTAGGAAGCGTGGTTATACTACTATGAATTTTGTTAGCATGTGTTATTCTATAAGAATGTATAAATATGTGTATTTTGGGTTTAAGTGCAAGGCAACCAAACCCCTTTCTTTCTTTTTGTTTTTCTATTAGAGTCTTGACTCACCTTGTTTATTCAAAAATGAATTAGTGTTGGGCTCCTGGTTCTGGGTTCCCTCCCTTGTCATTTCTCTAGTCTTCTTGCCCTATGAAATGCACATATGCATATATGTATTTATATTTTCCATAGAGACCAATAATCATAAACAAAATTGACTCTAAGTCACTAATACACAACAAATTTAATAACACTCGTTCTGACACAATATATTGAATATTTTCTCTATATATTCTCATTCTAGTTCCTACTTCATACATAAATTGAATATGAGACTTCATACACTTTGCACAAAATCACAAACAACTCAAAATACTTATCTAAATTTTATGGGGACACAATATAAGCTGCCACATTCCTCCCACCCGTTGAACTATAGTCACAATAGTTCCTCATGAGTTTTAGGTTCCTTTCTTGCCAGGAAACCGATAAAAACCTTCCATAATTTTTCACCACCTTAAGCCCAAGAAACATCTTGCTAATTTCGGCGCAAGTCCAGTCTTTATTTCCCACTGATACCTTGTTTCTTTAAAATCAGAATGCCTTTATCTCCTACAATTTCTTTTAACATCTTCCACCCATGAAATTTATCTCTAGTCATGTTAGTTCTTGTGGTCAGATCATCCAAAAGGAGTCAACTCCCCTAGAAAAATGGAGTGTATATATAATATAATATATATAATATATATATATATATATAGAATAGATATATATTATAGATATATATATTATATATAATTATAATAAATTTATAATAGATATATTAAATAATATATAATATATAATATATAATATATATATATATATATATAAATTAATATATAAAATATATATAATATTATATAAATATTATATTATTATATAATATATATAATATAATATATATATATATTATATAAATATAATATATAATATATATATATATATATATAATATTTATTTATTTATTTATTTTTATTTATTTATTTTTTCTTTCTTTTTTCATTTTTGTGTTTCCTATCCTTTCTTGGACCATAACTAATTCTAACTATTTCCTAGCAGTTCATATTCTGACCATTCATGTGATGATTCCTCTTGTATTTCCAAATATAGGAATAAGCAAAACAATTATATTTTATTAATAGAAATAAATATTTACAATCTCATAAAATATTCACTTTTCACTTTTTAGCTTTTCAACCACATGTCAAACTTATAAAATCATATTTTTCTTGTAGAATTGATTTCACTTGGGGTACTACATTTCCCCTCCCCTTAAAAGGAAACACCACCCTCAATGTTTTTACACATTCATTTCCTTTAAAACAACATGGGAAAATCCTTTTTCATATGTTTCTCCATCTCCCAGGTGGCTTCATCAGGCCTAAAGTGCTCCAATTGCACTCTAATGGGAAATGGCTCAATTTCGGAGTATAGTTTCCCTCTAGTCCAAAATTTGTAGAGGCTCGACCTGAAATTCTCCTTCTGGTTCAAACTATATAACATTCCAATCGATAAAGAGAGAAAGATCACAAATATAATTTTTCAAAAGAGACACATGAAATATATTATGAACCTTAATGTGAGTAGGCAATGCTAGTTGGTAGGCCACTGGCCCTACCCTGGCTAGTATTTCACCCACAAAATCGATGGGCTAATTTAACACAATTCCCCAGTTTTAGGTTACTCTTTTTCGGTCGAATTTTACTATATACATTTTCCCCTACTTGGAATTCTTTGTGTGTCCTCTTCATATCTATGTAGCTCTTCTATCTTTCCTAAGCTATTTTTATAACATGTTTAATTTTCTTCACCATTTGTTGCATTTCTTGTAAAATATATGGTCCTGATACAAGCCTATCTTCAAGATTACTCCAACTCAAGGGAGTATGAAACTTTTTCCCATAGATAACTTCGAAATGACTCATCTTGAGTGATGCTTGATAACTATTTGTCATGCGGAAAGAGTTATATTTGCGGACAAATCTAACCTCCCTAGGAGTCTAAGACTCTCTAGTGACAAACAAACCAAACAAGAGCAATCCTTCTCTAAACACACATTATTCTATGAGAATTCAAATGTTTTCGATCTTACCTTAGGTCCAACGTTTGTTGTAGCAGTCCAGCCTTGCTGATCCAGATGAGCTCCTCTTTCACTTTCAGACCTGCATACACTAACAAAGCAAACGATTACATAACACCTGAATATTCATCATAAAACAAAGCATATTCATCACATAGACCAAGGAGTACATGAAATAATTCATTAACAACAAATCATTGAGAAGAATGGACTTATTTGTATTAAGGAAACAAAAAGGAACCATTACAACCTGAGCCTTGGTGTTGTGCAAGCTCCTCCCAGGGTCCAGCAAGAGATTTCCTCTACTTTGACAAGCTCACCCACTCCCAATATGGCAACAAGGAAGGATAGTGATCTCTCCTCACACGTCAACAATGGAAGTCCTAATTCCAGCAGCATTTACCCTTTAGAATGTTCAGCTTTTCCTTCCCTCCTCTGGCCCAATGCCTGTATTTATAGTATTCTAGAGG
>APFE030714737.1:38837-81161 GCA_000404065.3 Pinus taeda
AACTCGACTTCAATTCTCTAAAAGATGCACCTAAGATGATTCGATAACTTTTCTTTTCGATGAATGTTCTAATTAAGAGAGTTGAGAGAATGCAATCTTTTTAATAAACACAACTTTCTCAAAAGACAATCAAAGAAACAATTTTCTTTTTCTTTCAAAACACACAAAACAAGACCACTCTCTACTTTACGAAAAAATTCTTTTCTCTTTCAAAGATATCAAATGTTACTCTAAAGCAAATATCGCAAAGGAGATCGTTGATATTTTCCTATTTAATGAAAAGCATGTAAAACTAATCTAATCAAAGCAATTTCAAGATCTAAGTAAATCTATGAAAAATCACTCAAAAGCGAAACAACGAAAATGTATCTAACTTTTACACTAAGAACTTAATCTAAGAAGCAAAAGCTTACTAGGATGTTTCTTGGGATGTTTTGCTTGGCAATGATCAATCCAAGGACTAGTTATGCAGAATCACGAACTAATCAAAACAAAAACTCAATCTCTTTTTGTTCTTTTTGTAAAATGGAATTCACAACTTTTAATGAACAAGCTTATTGAAATTTTGCAGAGAGGAAACACAAAGGTAGGTCGCTCATGAGGGTAGATTTTGTGACTGGTCCGACTTCTAAGAAAACCAACAAAACCAGAGATATCTAAGGCTTTGCGACTTCTAAACCCAAAGTCACTACAGGACCAAGATAAAAACCAAACCCTAAGGCTAAAATTTCAAGGAATTCCACTAAAACTTTCGACACTAAAGGAAAAAGTATAGGTGAAGATTTTTGACAGTCAACAGTGGTTCTGGGCAGAAAAATCTAAGAAAAACAAATTCAAAAGGGAGAAACTGATAAAAAAGGGAAATTTTCTAAACTTTACCAGGGTACGCAGGCAACCTGTTTAACCAGGTGCGTGCACGCTCTGTGTACACAGATACAGTGCGCACAAGTACGCACTGTGTCCAACTCAGAGGGTGCGTACTTAGGTAAAACAAAGAAAAACTAAGTTTTAATTTAACCCTAAGCTAAGCCACCCAAAAACACAGTCAAGCAACCAAAAAGCAAAAGAAACAAGACTCTTTTCAGATCAAAGTAACAATCAAAGGAAAAATCAAAACCATTAATGGATTCCCAAGTGGAGTCGCCAATTTGTCATGTGGAAAGAGTTATATTTGCGGACAAATCTAACCTCCCTAGGAGTCTAAGACTCTCTAGTGACAAACAAACCAAACAAGAGCAATCCTTCTCTAAACACACATTATTCTATGAGAGACCAAGTGTTTTCCGATCTTACCTTAGGTCCAACACTTGTTGTAGCAGTCCAGCCTTGTTGTTCCAGATGAGCTCCTCCTTCACTTTAAGACCTGCATACACTAACAAAGCAAACGATACATAACACCTGAATATTTCATAATACAAAGCATATTCATCACATAGACCAAGGAGTACATGAAATAATTCATTAACAACAAATCATTGAGAAGAATGGACTTATTTGTATTAAGGAAACAAAGAAGGAACCATTACAACCTGAGCCTTGGTGTTGTGCAAGCTCCTCCCAGGGTCCAGCAAGAGATTTCCTCTACTTTGACAAGCTCACCCACTCCCCCTATGGCAACAAGGAAGGATAGTGATCTCTCCTCACAAGTCAACAATGGAAGTCCTAATTCCAGCAGCATTTACCCTTTAGAATGTTCAGCTTTCAACCTCCCCTCCTTTGGCCCAAGGCCTGTATTTATAGTATTCTAGAGGAAGTTATTTCGTTCCAACATCAATGGGATACTCCCTCTTTTGGATGGGGTAGCTCCTCTCTTGATGGGATAAGTTCCTCTATCATAGGGATGCATGAACCATCTGGAGGCGCTCAATACACGTCAAACACTCTTCTAGAAGTCTCTAGAAGTGACCACAAGTAACTTTTTAGAGATGAAACTCACGCCTTTTGACCTTTACAGGGGTACGCACCCAACCTTTAGCATACAGAGCGTATCAGTACGCAGGTACAGTTTATTTGGAGTGCGTACACGCAGGTAAGGTAGAGAGAACCTGCGTACCCAGAGATAAACATGTTTTAAAGTGACTTTCTCTCTTTTTGAAGTTTGACATGAAGAGCAGAGGCATGGGGCTTGACAAAGAGGACAATATGGCTATTGATGGGGCCATAGAATTGCAGATAGTCAAGGTGACAAAATTCAGTGTAACAGTATTGTTATAGGAAAACTTAATTAAATGCAGATAATCCTCCCATTTAGTGGGTTGATTCATTATGTACATGCATAACATGTCTTCAAGGATATGATTGGCCCTTTCAACTTTCCCATATGTTTGTGTGTGATATGAAGTGCTGAAGTTCAGCTATGTGCCCATTCCTGTAAACAATGCCTTCCAAAAATTGGAAGCGAATTTGCATCCCTGTCAGATATGAAAGTTTTTGGTATCCCATGTAATCTAAAAATTTCTTTCATGAAAATATCTGCTACTTGCACAACTTTATAATTAGATTGAACACGTATAAAATGTTCAATTTTTGACAATTTATCTACCACTACAATATCTGAGTCATGTTTCCTTCTAGTTCTAGGTAAGCCAGTAATAAAATATAATAAAATTACTGTTGAGCCCTTGAATTGCATCCTTTTTTATCCATTTATATGGACATGAAACTATCTTAATTTTCCTACGCTACCCCTTTTCTTGATGATATATTTTACATAATCTATATTTTTGACTAAGGAATGACATTGTCTATAAATCCTATTATTCAAGTGATAATATAGGATCATTAAGTAGTTTCCACCTAGTTTTGGATTACTCATGTGATGGTTTGGAAAAATTTCATTTGATTGGTTGCAGATGCTTGAAGGATGGACATCGTTACATGACCTCTTTTGGTGTGCTATTGCTTTGAGTGATTTTAATTGCAAGTCCACCATATATCATTCCTACAATCTCATTGGTTCTTGAGGATATGGTCTTTGACCGATGCTCAAGAAGGAAAGTAACGAAAATCCAGCTCGACAATAGACATAATATGAAGTTTTATAATAATTTAGAGTGTATTATAACAAGTTACATTCTAAATCACTTATGTAACAACATAGATATATGCAATGGAGTTCTACCTTAATTTGTATTATTTATTTTTGATATTTTATTGGGTCACTACCCATTTGACTTGTATAAATCAAGGAGCCTTCGAGGTTGCTTGGTTATTGAACAATCAATGAGAAGCAGATGTTGTATAAGTGAACAAAAGTACAATGAGACTATTGTACTACATTTCTGTATAATATATTATAAAATTCTCCATTTTCTGAAGTCTTAGTCTATCAGCAATATTTCATAACCCTCATTGGCGAAGGAGGGCCCCCTTCATTGGTTAGGTGTTGTAGTTTTTATTTTTATTTTTATTTTTAATTAGATTATTCTAGGGACTTCATAATTTCTCTATGTTTTGATTATGTGACCAATTGTCATTTAACAACAACTGGCATATGCACCTATTATCTAAAGGAGATTATGTTGCATTAATTTGTTCGATGGATGGTTTGTGTATTATTAATGGTAGAATAATTTAGCTACTGTTATTTGCAGAGTGGCTAGAGTAATTCTATTTGCAATCTAGTTTATTTCCTATTTCTTGTGAGAGCCATTCATTTCCTGTTTTTTTCCCCAGGGAAAAATCGTAACTTTCATTCTATAAAATATTGAAAATTACATGATGTAGATGTTGCATAAAGATCATATGCCAAAAAAAGTGACCATGAAAGCCACTTTACCGTATGAAGTATGAAAAGTAGTTGTTACATAAGTGTAACTGATAAAAGTGAGATACAAAATAATATATACATGACATAGTTCTGAAATCGACTCAAAAATACAAAAATGGAAAACCATCTATGGTATCATAAAACTGCTGTCACCGATTGCTGATGCTTAATGAAGGGTCTGTGATAATACTGATAGAATTCATGTCCATTCTTCTCCTCAATCATCCAAGAACCACAAGGTTGCTACACTGCTTCCTTGGAAAGACTACCAAAAATCTAGTTCCTTTCCATGTATATATATGATGACAAGATATATAGTCAAATTGTGATTTTAATGCAATAATTTAATCCAGAAAACGTCTGAGTGTGCATGTGACATTGAGCCTGAAGATTGAACCAATTTATGACAATTTTGGAATTGCCAAAGATCTACAGTTGCCGACAACCTTCCTCAGGGGAGAAAATAAGGAGTAGACTAAGACTATTGAGTTCTGAGAAGTTATTTGTGCCCCTTCCTAAACCCATCTTTATTTTGAAATAATGTTCTTTAGATAAGTACATAATTGCACCACCGCCACAACCTACATTCTGAGTTGAGCTATCAAATATGCCCAAGGAAATGATTTGTCAATGGATTCTACAATAATGTTCTGATTTTGATGATTTTGTTATTATTTTTGGATTAAACTATATAAGGCTTCAATATGTGAGCATGTGAAAGTCCAGTTAGAAACCTTATCTTCAAAATTGTGCAGATTTCGTCCTAACCAGATACTCCAACATACCAACAAGGGAAGGTTGCAAAGCTTTGAAGGTTGTGCACTATTCCACCATGATTCTCAAGCACCATATAGAGAGTCCCCTTGCCACCTGATATTTACTGCTAAAGATTGATATAGCTGATTCCATGTAAGCTTTGTTGTAGGATAATGCAATAATAGATGGTCAATTGATTCTATGTTATTCTTGCACAGAATACACCGGGATGGCCCTTGAAAGCACATATGTTGTAATTTGTCCCCGCAGGAACCTTATTACATAGTAAACACCACATGAATAGCTTAGCCTTTGCCAGACCTTTTAGTTTCCAAAGCAGGCTCCACCACCAGACAATATTTTCAGGTTCATGATCAACAAATATGAATGGGTAACCTTCCTTTGGTGTATATCTTCCATGTGAGGAGATAGCCCAAATTAGTTCATCCTATCGATCTTATATTCTTACATGAGCCTCCATGAGCTCATTAATATAATTAACCCAGTCATGATGCTAATGGTTAGGGATCTAAAAATCCTGAGCTGTTTTCCATTTTTGACCAAATATGGTCAAATTATTTGCATCAACAATGTGATTTAGAGTCCTAATACCCGCCATCTCCAAGAAATGGATAAGTCCGGGAGGAAGGATATGGGCATTGCCACTACCTGACCATGCATGCATTTGGATTTAGACCTTTACACTTGATCCTATTCTCCATGCCAAAACATCTCTAATATATTCAATGGAATCAAGTACCGATCTCCAGATATTAGAGATATCCACCATATTCAATTTGGGGCTACATATCTAGTCTTCAATATGCAATAGATTGATGTATTTTCTGTATACCACTTCTGACCATAAGTTGTTTGTTGTGAGAAGAAGCCACCCCAGTTTAGCCACAAGGGCTTTTGAAAAGCAGCCCATGTATTTCATCCCCCACCCTCCCCATTTTTTTGGAATGGCAATAAGTTCCCTTCTTACCCATGCAAAAATCCTGCTTTCCTTGCTCCCTTTCCAATGAAATCTGCATTAATTTTTTTGTATCTTGTTTATTATGCCCTTGGGAATCCATGATAATTCCATCCAATATAAAAGGATTGCCTCCAACACTAATTTGATAAGAACTAATCTACCAACCCTGGATAACCATCGATGATGCCATACGTTAATTCTTGATTCAATCTTGGCTACTAACCACATCCAATCGACAATTATATATTTATTAGGCTTGAGCCTAAACCCAAAATATTTGAGGCCATCTTCAAATATTTAGCATAGAAAAGTTCATGTTGGGTACAATTTGTGATAGATAAAGTGGATTTCCTATGATTTATTTCCATCCATGTAGCCTTGTAGAATATAATTAATATGTTGTTGAATACAGAAGAATCACTGATGGAACCATTTAGATAAATGAGGACGTCAACTACGAAAAGCAAATAAGACAAGGTAATGGACTCAAAAATTTTGACACCTTTGATTCTCCATGGTTCCTTTTTTCTAAAATTAATCTGCTCATACCTTCCATTACCAAGAGAAACAACAATGATGATAAAGGGCATTCCTGCCTGAGACCATGCTTAGCATGATTTTTTTTTTGATGTTGATCCATTTATCATGATGCTGTATGAGATAGAGGTAACACAACACATTATCTAGTTAATGAAAGCATGTAGAAAGCCTAAATGAGTGAGCAACATTCTGATATACAACCATATGGTCCTATCATAAGGTTTGGCTAGGTTAATTTTTAGGATTAACACTTTCAATTTCTTAACTTTGATGGAGTCAAGGCTTTCCTGTGTGATACCAATAGCTTTGTGGATCTGTAGGTGGTCCAAAAAATCAAATTTCTCCTTTGATATATGCTGGGATACTATGGGTTTAATGCGGTTAGCAATTATCTTGTAAATGAAATTGCACAGGGAGATAGGCTTGAACTCATTAAAGGATATAGGCTTATTGATTTTGGGGATCAAAGCTATAAACGTGGCATTCAAGGCCTAATAAATTCTCCCATTAACCCTACAATCTTCAATCACCTTAAGGAGATCATGGCCTATCAGCCAAGCCAAAGCCAAATAAAATTCCATTGGTCATCCATCCGAAGCTAGACTCTTGTCGTTATTAAACCATTTTAGTACAACCTCTAGCTCCCCCAAAGTCACTGGTTTATTCAACTCTTTGATTGCATCTTCTTTAACAAATCATGGAAAGAGCTTGTCTGCCTTTATAATTTCTGCTAGGGACGCCTCCTGTGGAGCTTTAAACAAATGACCAAAGTGATGAATACCCATATTTGCTAAACCTTTGAACGAATGAACCATGGATCCCTCCTCGTATTTCAGGGACCATATCATGTTAAAAGCCTTCCTTCCTCTAACCTGTTTTTGAAAAAAATTGGTATTTTCATCTCTGGCTTGGAGCTAGATAACTCTGCTCTTGAGTCGCCATGATTCTTCATTTTCTCTTAGTATCTTGAGCTTCTTTTCTTCTAACTGTGTAATATGGAACTTGGATTCAGGGGAGACATATCCACCATTTCCTGGATCATCTAAACTGGCTAATTCAACTTCAATATTACTGAGCCTTTCATCGTCTTTATTTTTCTTGGCCTTAGCCCATTCTATTGTTCTTTGTTTTAGGCGACACTTTACATGCTAGGTGCTCCATCAACGATCTATCTCCAATCTATGAGCTATCTTGCCATGTCTCATTCATGAGACGATGAAATTCGTCATCCCTTACCCATGTTGAATTAAATTTGAATGGACCCCTCGGATTTGGAGATATACCAACAATCTCAAGGAATATAGGTGAGTGATCTGAAATACCTCCGAAACCCACCCATTGCCTGATCATATCAATCTTATCCAATAGTGGTACCTTGATTAGGAACTGATCAAGATGCTTGGAAAGCATAACAACTCCTATTCTTCTATTCCTCCAGGTCGGTTGTAAATGCGTGACTTCAATGTCAAGGAAGTTGTTATGATCTAGGATCTACTAAAAAAAGGCTAAGAGAGAATCCACCTGAGTGTGACTACCCCAAGATTTTACATGTCCCATAGAAAAATTAAGGTCTCCCATAGAATAATGTTGTCTCCCTTCATGAAGGAAGATCGCAATAATGCTTCCCAAAACTCGACATGATTATGATAGGGACCATATATATTCACAACCCTAATATCAATCCCTAATTCTTCAGAATACACATCCACCATTGAAACACCTTCTCTCCCCCAAATATTCACTAATATCACCATTCTATGATTTATATTAATAGCAATGCCTCTAGATCCACCATGAGCATCTAATGCATGAAAGGACGATCCCAAAGGTATAGTTTCTAAGACTTCGGTAATAAGGGTACTATCACAGAGAGTTTCCTTTAGAAAAGTAACATCCAATCTCTCTAGATCTAATAACTTCCCGAGCGCTAGTTTTTTGTAGTTCTAGTCAACCCGCTGCAATTGAAAGATAACCACTTCATTGTAAAACCATTTTCAGGTTGCCTCTTGCTCTAAGAACCCTGTCTACCGTCCTCTACATCCACACCGGACCTATATATGGCTTTTGATATATTGGAATGTCTACCTCATGATGGTTTGGGGATATTTGGGGGAGATGATAAGCCAATGTCTCGACCCGCCATTAGGGGCTATTTGGATAATGATCTTAGGTTGTATCTATGGCTAGTGCTAGTATCAGATGAGTTATCCTCCCTATCAGTTAAAGATTTGAGGGGGGAAACCTAGATAGTAGGAGAAGGAACCAGGAAACATACAAGAACCGAAACCAATGGACATGCAATCGTGTTCAAATTACAAAGAGATAAAACCATGCGAGAATGTGATATAGGAGTAGACAATGAAGTGTACAGATGGAAAATGAGAAATATGAGGTTCCAAGGATGGGATAGAGATATTAGTACTCGAATGGGGCCTAGTTCCTGAAGCTCGAGTACATGTGACCCTTGGAGAAGGTGGACGACTTGATGATGCTTGTGTCCCTTTGTTTTTGTCCATACCCTGATGCTGTTGCGCCAAATTTTTTTGAGGCGTTTTCTTCATATTGGCCGTGAAAACAACAATCCCATGCGGACCATCCTTCCTGACCAAAGATTCCCCTACCCACATGTCTTTAGCAATCAATGGGAATTATTTTTATAGATGTCCAACTTCGTGACACCTCATGCATGTAAAAGGTACCCCCTCATAATCTAATTTCTGCAGCCTAGTCTGACCTCGACATTGAAGTTTCACGCTTTCCACCAAGCCCTCTCTGGTATATAGGCGAATCAGTATACACACATATGCCATCTTTCCCAATTCTACATAGGATTTTTCATAATCTAGGAAAACTCCCAAATCATCCCCAGTGAACTTGGAGACATGTTTAGTCCAGAATTAGAGAGGTAACCCTGGCATTCACACCAAATCAGACCCGCCCCCAACTGTTCTCTCTCTGGATCAAAAAGAGGAGACCATCGCTTCAAAATCACTGGGACCATCTCGATATGCCAGAATTTTGTTAGTACACATGAGGCCTATTCAACCCTAACAAACCTGAGTGCAAACCAACCCCTGGTCATAGTCACTACAGTGGGAAAATTATCCAGAATCTGACCCCAAATTTCTGAGACCCATTTTTTGAGACACATTGAGGAGTAATTTCTCCCTCAAAACCTTCCTACCAAAAAAAAGCCCATCGTGTTCATGACTTGATCCATTTTGATACCTTCATCTAGGACCAACAATCTCCCTCTTTACCTAACCTTTGTACTCTTTGATTTATTTTCCGGCTTCTCCTGAGTGCCTTCAACTGAATTCCTAGAGTCTTGAATAGGGTTGTCCTCCGAAACATAAACCCTAGCTTCCTCCTGAGTACATCCAAGGTTATTAACAGGATCCCCTCAAAGCAACTCGAGGTCTGGATAGATGAGGGGAGTTAGTTCACTTGTGCTATATTATTAGCCTCGACACTCCGTGCATGGAAAACTGTCTTAGAGGTATGGTACTTAGATGTTTCAAGAATAGTAAAATACTCATTAACCCTAGAATTCCCAACTTGGAAAGAAACTCTGACACCTAGCCATCCACTGAACTTGGGTTTAGGCATTACTCCAAAAATTTGAGAGATGATGTGGAAGGGATCGAAAGGTCTGGCTGTTGATGAAGGTCGTTTAACATAGGTTCAACACTATGACCTATGCCCTATATCCCTAGTGGAACATACCTTGAAACTGACAATAGATTTTCAAATCCTAGAGATGTGGGGCTACCCAAATCCCCCTCCAAAGAAAAACTAGATGAAGCAACCTGCATAGCTAATGCCCCATGAGCCTCGGGTGACTCCATACTGGGGTGTTGAGGTGGATACTTTGTCCAGATTGGCACAAAATGTAAGGAGTCAGAAGAATAATCAACCAATTCTTCGTCCATCTCATCCAAGGAAAAAGAACTAGATGTGAAAAGTAACCGCAATTCATGACAAATAAGCCTACCCACCCCGAAAGAGCCTACCTACACTGAAAGAGCCTACCCACATCACACTCCTCTAGGCACAGACCGATCATTATGTGCCTTCCACCTTCACCGCTTGTTACCTCCACTGCAGTTGTCTATTGTGAACTAACTGAACCCTAGCGATGCCCGTAGCCTCAGAACCTTGCACAAATTCAAATACATTACAACATGCTCCCTCCCCCTTGATCAAAAAATGCACATGACCATTTTTTGTTACTTGTAGCATGATTCAATTAATGATTGTCTTTTTGTTACTTGTAGCATAACCCGATTGGTGTTTCTTGTTCGCTTCTTGTTACTTGTAGCTTAGATATATTGCATAACGGTTTGGTGACTATTTTTATAGAAATAACTTAGTTGTTATTACTTGCAGCGATTGGTTTTTTAAGATAGGACTCTATTTTAACTGTGATGATCCCAGTTTATTTCCCTTTCCAGTAAGAGTTTGTGATTGGTTGAGGCTTTTAATTAATGCTTGGAGTGAATCGCATCAATTTCGTATATTTGATTATTTAAGTGTGATTTGATCCATAAAAACGAATTATTTAGTTATGCAACCATTTGAATAACCAACACTAATAAGTGATCTATTTCTTGCATATACTTTGCATGCAACCTTGAAATAACATATGACCCCTGAATTGATATTTTAATGTGAATTGTTGTAGTTGTCTTAGATAGGCATTTGCAGTAGCTGACAATTACCTCCGACTTCCATTCTGGTATATTAAGAGGGTTCAACAATCATGTGGGATGTTGATTCTCTACCTTCACTTTTTGACATTCTTGGAATTTTTCCAAGTACTTAGCTACTTCCTTATTCATATTGGGCTAGATAAACTCTTTAATGAGTGTTGAAATGATTTTCTAATAAATAGGGTGAGTTGGGTAGGGCATTTTATGGTGCTCATCTAGTATCATCTATTTAAGTCTAACTAAATCAAGAACATATCTGGGTGAATGCATGAATATGGGTTAAAATTTTGGGATGAATGTGGTGATGAAATTTCATGTTTTTCTTCTTTTATCGAATTGCAACCCTCAAAATTAATATAAACATTGTGAATTTTGATTCAAAGTAAAAAGACAATATGTGGAGAGCTATGTTTTTGTCTTAATGATATTTTTTTCAAAATGTTTTAGTATCATATAATCTCTCAATTTTGCATTAAATGCAATATATGTCCTTGCAAATTTTTGCAAAACTTAAGAGGTATATGTGTGTTCACGTGGCATAACTTAGTCTAAAATGAGTAATTTTTAATATATATATATATATATATATATATATATTATATATATATATATTATATATTTATATATATATATATATTATATATAGATATATATATATTATGAACATGATTTACACGAAAATAACTAAGTTTTTCATATATTTTTTTTTTTTTAATGCAAAATTATATTTTTTTTTTGTTATTTTTCGAAGTTGGCAAAGTAATATTTAAATTGCATTTTGGAGACACATGTGTTCATGTAAGATTATTTTCAACTCTTTAAATAAATTAAAAAAACAAGAGTACCCTTTTGAAGAGGATTTGTAAACGAAGATAATGGTATTTTTTGAAATTTTTATGTTGTGTATATTTTATGTTATTGATTTTTTATTCAACCCCTTTGAAACTGTCCAAAAAAATTTCAAGTGTTGTGTTTAAAAGAAATTACATGAAAAATACCATATGGATTCGAAAGTGTCAAATTCATATGCCATTGGACAGAGGATTCTTTCACAAATTCAACATGATCAACTATGCCACTTAAGGACAATTGTTTCCCTAAATCTGCTAGGGTACAAAATGGGGTTGAAATCTGCAGAAGGGGTGTTGAAACTGTGATTTTTACGACCTCAGGACCTCGATTGAGCGCTTCAAATGCTTGATTGATCGCTTCAATTCAAAATTCAAATTTCTGAATCGAGGGTTAAAGAAACCCTCGATCGAGCCATATACAACTCGATCGAGCCTAAAGGCTCGATTGAGCCATTAAAAACCTAACTCACCCCCTACCAACTTTTATTAATGCTTTTCATGGTAAATGTTATGGCTCAAGGTCTGATGTCAACAAATAAATTAGTCTCTAAATTCGATTGTAGAAAAAAAATAACAAACATTCATTCATAGAGAAATATCAGAGCGTGAAAATTACACAAAGATGCACAACAAACATGGGAAATTAGATATTTGGATCTAGAAAATGAAATAAATTTCCATCCATAGAGGAAATATGAGAGAGATATAGAGAAAGGATGGGAAAAAGACGATGGACATTGAGAGAACAAGAAGATCATGCAATTGAAGAAATTCACGCAAATATAGGTAATTCAAATTGTCTCACTTTTCATATTACTTGCTCCATATTGTATGCATTAGGATATATAATTGAAAACCATAAAAAATGGAGAATGAAACAATAAAACTAAGATAAAATAAGCATTGAAAGTAATACCATGTAGTTAAAAAATGAGATGTAACAACAACTAAAGAAAACCACTTGAAACCATGCAAATTATTGAAAACCACTTGAAACCATGGCTTATTGTAATTTTTTGAAACCACTTGAATTCATGCAAATTATGAACCACCTTTTAATTGCAAAAAAACTAAGGATTTGATTTAACCAAAGAAAGCCATTGGAACATAATTTCCATATGTTATTTACATGAATTACAATTCATGGCAATGCATTTCCAAGGGATTAGCAAAAATTATTCTCACATAGGTGCTCCAAAACCTATAAACATTAGTTTGGTTAATGTTTGATATCCCAAGTAGGAGATAAAAGAGAGAAAATGTGTCAAGATATAGAAGGAGAAATAATATCCTTACTTCCAATGTGCATGAACTGAGAAGGTATTCTTTGTTAAACATATATAACAACATTAAATTTTCGAAACATTCAACATCATATATAACATTTAATGGTTCTTTCAATCCTAAATAATGATCCCTACCTTTCAAAACCTCACAAGTTTCTTCTTTCAATTCTCACATGAAGGTTATGAGAATTTTTTAAAAAGAACAAGTTTTGGAAAGAGATACAAAGTGTAGTGTAGATTCACTCTTGCACAAAAAGGAGTGTATCATTGCATATAACTATAATGCTCCATGGAAGAATCATATGATTTTTTTTTTTTCTCGGCAATACTAACTACTTTTATATTAAGATGTACAGTGAAATTTTACAACCATAGAAGCTGGCAGTCCAGAGCCAACTTTGGCTCCATGGGTAGCAAAGATCGACACATACAATTGCCTCGCAGGGCGACATTATCAAAGGACCGCGTCGTTGTCTAAAGACTGACACTTAGAGGATCTAGAGAAGCTTCATGACAGCCCACGCAGGGGCGTTTCTAGAACATACTTGTAAAGCATTGCTGCTATAAAATCCGATGACAAAACCAAGAACATACAAAAAACAGGCCATGTCTTGACCCGGGTTCAAAACTGACGGCTTCACTTCTATAAGACCACCTATAACCGCAAGCAGCATGTAGCAAACAGAGGTAAACAGACAAGAAACAAAACATAAACTTGCAGTTGACCAGAACCCGACCTGAGAGAATTCGTCCTGAGTGTGGGAGGCACCGGCACGTCGACGTCTTCTGGAACTATTCTTCAGGCATCTCCTCCACAATTGGGCAACCCCATTGATCCTCTGGACTACCCACCTGTGCATCGATGGGTTGTTGCTACGGGGGAGGCGATTCGGGTTCATGGGAATGCGAGGGTGGAAGAGGGCACGCAGCTTCTGAAGTGCCTTCCCCAGAAGACGACTGTCCCAATAAACACTTACCCTTACCCTTTCCTGAGCTTTCCGCCGCGTATGAAGGCTCCTCAGGTATGGGTTTCTCTTTTCCACGCTCTGAGTTCTCCTCCCCACAAGCTAGGGGCGACCCCTCTTCATTCCCCTCTAGGGTGTTGGTGAAAATCACCGAAATGTGCGCATTGATACCCGGATTTTCCCTGGAGCTGCCCAGCGTGAAGATGACAGAGCCGAAGGCAGGTAGCACGGGTTCCCCAGCCTCACGATTGCCCACCTCCACCGCTTGGCCTGGTTGAATTGGGGTGGCTCCGCTTCTGCGATGGCAATAACAACAGCAGCAGTGGTGATGGGCGTCCACTGCAGGAGGGCGGGATGATGCTCCTCTTCCCGAGCTTCGCCTGCAAGGCATCCTTTCCCGCAGCATGAAATCCTCCAATTCAACACTCCGTTTACCAGCAATACGATAACAAAGAGCCTGTTGCTCCCCAATTGGGATGGAGCCGAGCGCAAGAGAGCCAAGACACAGGTTGAGCAGAGGGGAAATGAGGCAAGCCTCTTTCTAGCTCTCCACCTCCAACTCTCGGCTCGAGTTCTCAGCTGGCTCAGCGCTTCCTTCCCAGCAAATTGTCTCCATATCCAACGAACCAGCATATTTAAGCTCGTCGTCTTCTGCATTGAGGGGACCTTCATTAAATGCTGTACGCAGGGTCCTCCATACCTCAAACGGCTCCATTAAGGATGCCCTGTAACCTCACCCGCGATTGAGCTTTGGCGGCCTGAGGCATTTAAGGCTCCTGTGTCTTCACGTGGCAACCCGTGCTCGCCATGTGGCTCCTCCCTTTCACGACGTTGGTCACCAGCATCTGGGGATGGAAGAATCATATGATTAATCAATATTAAATTCATAATTAGTAAATGCAAAAGAAATAAATTAGCATGCTTGTATTGATGATATGCTAGAAATGTTTACAATGTTAATCTTCTTAGATTGTGGTAATCTAATGTTGATTAAATTCATCTAGTTGTTTCTCAAGATGTAATTGTGAAATATATTGCAAAATATGGTTCAAAAGTAAAAAAGAGGAGTTCTTTATTTTAAACTTTCTCAATATTTGATGAAAATAATTGAAAACATAAAATACATTGGATATTCATCTTTGCACATGAATAAAAAAGGTTCCTTGTAGAAACATATAATTATTTAAATCCTCTTACCCCTCCTTGTGCCCTACTTGATTGTTGTTCTAAAATTTCCATGTACAGTGTCCCAAAAAAATACTCAAGTTATTTGTGCCCCTCTTCACCACAAATGATAACAATGTATGTTCATTGTTGATAAGACCTTGAAGCATCTTCCTTGTTCTCTAAATCCACTAAAACCTCTATCTCTTGATTTATTTTTGTTTCCTTATCAAAAATTTCCTTATCCTTCTCATCCCACATTTCTTCCACATTTTTTTCGAACTATGAAATTCTCTATAGTTATGATAAGTTCCTTTAAGAAAGTTCTTCTTACTATTGTTTTATGGTAATTTTAGTTACATGTTTTAAAACGTTAAATGATATGGTGCTTCTAATCAAGAAACATTTTTCCAACTAATTTTATTTTGTACGTACAGGTACAGGTACAGGTAGTGGTATAGGTACAGATATAGGTGCACAGGATGTGGAATATCATCTCTCAACAGATGGCTTGACCATATTTAGCGACATGATATATGTGCCAGATAGTAGTGACCTCAAGAATATTATCTTGAGGGAGTTTCATGCAAAAGCATATTCAGGTCACCCAAGATACTAGAAGACATTGACATAGTGAAGAAATTTTGTTGTTAGCCGAATTTGAAAAAGGATGTGGCAGAGTTTGTGGCTATATGTTTGCACTATTAGTAGGTGAAGGTAGAATGTAAACATCCAGGTGGATTGCTATAGTCCATTCTGATTCCAAAGTGGAAATGGGAGGTCATTTCCATGGATTTCATTATATGTTTTCCAATGACATCTAGACAACATGATTCCATCATGGTTGTGGTGGAAAAGATGAGTAAGGTAGCACACTTCATACCAGCGAAAAACTACGTATTCAACTAGCAATGTGGCAAAGGTATTCATCAGAGATGTGGTCAGGTTGCATGGTGTTCCAAAGAAGATTGTGTCAGAAAGGGATGCAAAGTTCACTTACAAGATTTGGAAGGAGTTGTTTGCAGGTTTAGGTACAGAGTTGGCCTTTAGTACAACTTATCATCCACAAACAGATGGACAAACAGAGAGGTTCAATAGGATATTGGAGGAAATATTGAGGATGTATGTGATGCATCAAAAGGGAAAGTGGGAGGAGTATCTTCCATAAGTAGAGTTCACTTACAAAAATGGGTATCAGGAGCCACTGAGGATGAGTCCATTTGAGGTATTATATGGGTGAAATTGTAATACTCCCATCAGTTAGAGTGGCCTAGTGAATAGGTTATTGATTGGACCGAACATGCTAGCAGAAATGGAATAGGAAATGTAGGTAATCAAGAAGAATGTAAAGGAAACACAAGACAAGCATAAAACCTATGTAGATTGGAACGAGTTGTTTAAGGAGTTTCAGGTTGGGGAACATGTGTACTTGCGCATCAAGCCAAAGAAGAGATCCTTATGGATTGGATTGTGTGCTAAGCTCGCACCTCAATTTTGTGGACCTTTCAATATTCTTGAAAGTATTCGAACAATAGCCTATCGACTTGCACTGCCTATGACGGTGAAATGCCATGATGTTTTCCATGTGCCATTGCTTAAGAAGTATGTTAAAGATGTTGATTATGTGATTAAATGGTCCGTATTTCCAGTGGAGCCAGATGGAGAATTCCAGCCGGAACCTCAGTGTATATTGTAGATAATGGTGCTCATGCTCTGGAACCGAACAATCAAGTAGGTTAAAGTGCAATGGAAGTACTTTGGTCTCGATGAAGCTCCATGAGAGATGATGGATTAGATGCAGGCTATGTATCCTTCTTTATTCATTGGTTGAGCGGATGTTTGACATATGCGTTGGTGTATGTATATATGGATATGGATTCAAATTGTAGGTTTTAACCCTGCATAGAAATTACCTGCATACGAATTCTAAAAATAGAAAATAAACAATGGTAAGAGCATAAAACATAAAACATATATGCATAGAAATTTTCCCATGGATCCCAAAATCGGGACTACCAGATTGATTTTTCATTATAGTCCTTTATCTCTCTCTCTCTCTCTCTCTATATATATATATATAGATATATATACCGAAGCATCCATAAACCCCAATCCATTAACCTTGGATTAGAACATAATTGTAGTTCCTTTGACTCGATCTACAAAATACCATGGACAGAAAACCATCATGCCAAAAACCATGTGCGGAATCCATGCACAAAACCATAGTTAGGTTCACCCATCTAATATAGGGTCAAAAACAATTTTCCGGGGCCGCTGCCCCATACCCCGTGCAGGTGGGCTACCGCCCCCCTGCATACCCCCCAACAAGGGGGGCAATTTCCCCCCTTCTGTGCCTGGCGCAATGTACAGGGGGGGCTACCATCCCCCTTATGGCCCCCCCTGTGAGTGGGCTAGTTGTGGAAAGAATATAACACACACCCAACATTCTCCCACTTGTCATTTCATTTCCACAGGGGGCCAAAGGAGAGCTTAGTCATTGATCCAACCCTGAAACACCCATTGTTTCTCTACACCAAGAACTTCTCAGTGCTCACAAAATTTTTCTATGCATCTGTAGTATTGTTCAAAGTGTCCACCTTTACCAACAACAACATTTGTCCTCAACCATATCCCTCACAAAGTGATACTGAACATCAATGTGCTTTGTCTTTGAATGATAAGCAGTTTTCTTTGCCAAGGAAAAAGCACTTTAGATGTCATAGTCTATCCTTATAGATCACTATACTAACCCCATACAGGAACACAATCTATGCAACCAAACTGCTTCCTTTCTTACATGAGTGGCTGCCATGTATTCTGCCTCTATAGTTGAAAGTGCCACTATAGATTCTCTTACTCATCCAACTGATTGCATCTCCAAATAGGTTAAACACATACCCACTTGTAGATCTTTTTTGATCCATATCTCTTGCCCAGTCTGGATCAACAAAGCTACGAACATCTAAAACTCTATCCAACCTTGGTCTTCATTGGTAGGAGAAACCATAATCACTAGTGCCATGCAAATACCTAAAAACCCACTTCACTACTATCCAATGCTCCTTCCCTGGTTTTGACATAAACCTGCTCAATACTCCCACTGCATGTGCAATGTCTAGTCTAGTATAGACCATTTCATACATCAGGCTACCGATTGCACTTGCAAGTGGAACATGGGACATGTCCTCTTCCTCTTCTTGTGTCTTGGGACACTGTTCAACAGATAACTTTACACCTACAGGAATAGGAACCTTCACTGGTTTACTATCCTGCATATTAAACCTCTGTAGTATTGTCTCGACATACTTCCTTTAGTTTAACCAAAGCTTCCTCTTTGCCCGATCCCATTTAGTTTCCATGCCAAAAATCAGTTTGCAACACCAAGATATTTCATGTCAAATTTGGAGGACAATTGGGTCTTCAAATCCTAGATAATTTCTTTGACATTTCCAACCAGCAACATATCATCCACATATAAGACCAGATAAATATCACGGTCACCAATTAATTTAAAATACACATAGTGATTTGCTTTACTTCTGGTGAAACCAAGTCCCTGAATATATGTATCAAATTTATGATACCACATCCTTGGTGACTGTTTTAACCCATACAGAGATTTTTTTAACTTGCATACCAGTTCTTTCTTACCCTTCACAACAAAGCCTTCAGGTTGCTTCATGTAGATCTCTTCTTCCAGATCCCCGTGAATAAATGGTGTCTTCACATCCATCTGTTCTACCTCAAAATCAAAAGAAACAACAACAAATAAAAGTAATCTAATAGAAGCTACCTTGGCAAAAGGAGAAAAAATATCACCAAAATCAATTCTCGACACATTGGAATAACCTCTTTCTGCCAACCGAGCTTTGTATTTTTGCACCTTGCCTTTTGCATTCATCTTCTTCTTAAACACCCATTTGCTGCCAGTGGGTTTCCTTCGAGTCGGTAACTCCACTAGATCCCAAGCCTCATTTTTGTGCAAAGGTTCCATTTCATCAACCATGACCTCTTTCCAGAGTTGTCATCCTCTGAATCTACTTCTCCCCTTATAGATATGAGATCATCATCAGTAATAGATAAAGAAAAATTTGAACAGAAAACATATTGACTATACCTTTCTGGATGCCTTCTTTCTCAAACTGATCTTCTCATAGCTAGAGTTTGTGGCTCTTCATCTTCTGATTCCTCTTCTGCTGTAGAGTATGATTCTTCCTCCTTTAAATCAAACTCTATCTTCTCAGGTTCCTTTGGTATGACTTCATGTTTAATCTTTCACCTAGGCTAAACACCACATCTTAGCTATACAAAACCTTCCTTGTTTCTGGGTTCCAAAGCTTATAACCTTTTAAACCATCCTTATACCCAATAAAGTTGCACCTTTCAAATTTACTATCCAACTTTGTTCTTTTCTCCTTTGGAACATGTACATATGCATCACACCCTCATATGGGAAAGAGAATGTTTCTTACCAGTGCATATCTCTTGTGGAGCCTTATCTTCCAATGCTGATGAAGGTGATCTATTGACTAGGTAACATGCAATATCCACCACCTCTACCCACAATTCCTATCCTAACCTACCACCACTGAGCATGCTTCTTTCCTTTTCCATCAACGTCCTATTCATTCTTTCTACAAATCCATTTTGCTGAGGTGTGAATGGAGTAGTCTTCTACCGTGCTATACCACACTTCTTATAGAACTCTTTAACTTCCTTCTTGCAAAACTCCCCACCATTATCTATCCTCAACACCTTTATCTTCTTCTCTGTTGGTCTTCCACCAGAGCCTTAAATTGTTTAAACCTTTCAAAGACTTTAGATTTATTTATGAGGAAATATATCCATGTATTCCTTGAGAAGTCATCTATAAATGATACATATTACACATACTTACCCAGTGATGGAACTGAAACAGGTCCAAACACATCACTGTGTACAAGCTCTAATATCTATTTCTCCCTCTTAGCACCAAAGGGGAAACTCACCCAATTTTTCTTCATACACGATTTTCACAGAAATCAAAATCCAGAGAGAAATTACACATACCTTCTACCATACCATTACCATGAAGTATTCGAAGGCCCTTCTCTCCAATATGTCCAAGCCTTTGATGCGATAGAATGGTCTTTTCTCCAGAGATCATTAGATTTTTTGCTCCACTTTCAGGAACCACACAACTCTTGCACCCATCAATAATAGTACTACTCAGAAGCTTGCACAGAGTTCCTGTCGGAATTCCCTGCATCAATACCAGTGCTCCCCAAACCATCTTGCAAGTATATTTCTCGAACACTGTTTTTACACCTGCATCATCCAGCTTGCTTACAGAAATCAGATTTCTTGCCAATGCAGGAATATGAAGAATATCTGAAAGTGTTCTAATCCTTCCACCTTGTAACTTCAACTTGACTTTTCCGCGACCAAGGATTCTAGCCTTGTTATCATCCCCTAAGAAGACATCACCACCATCATATTTCTCTACAAGGACTGAAGTGAAAGGATGCATCTCAGTCAATCAACCATGCCTCATGATCTACATGTGTACTTGAAGAAGAAGCCAAGTACACATCCCCACCTTCATTTGAGGTGGTTTTCGCCTCTGCATAAGGAACGTCATTAGATCCATTTCCTTTCTGAGGAGCTATAGATTTACAGTCCCTTTTGAAGTGCCCTTCCTTTTCGCATTTCCAGCACACCTTTACAGGTTTTCCTGGAGATTTAGATCTCCCTCTAGATTTACATCTCCCACTCGAGGACTTATTTTTGTTTCTATTATGGGATTGTTCTTGTGTAGACAAGGCATCACCATTCTGGCCCTCCATATTTTATTGTCTCATCTCCTTCGACAACATGGATTAGATTATTTCATCAAATTGCAAGGAAGTGCATTGCTACCTATTGCAACAACCAAACTATCTTGCGAATTTGGTAGAGAACACAACACATTGATGCACTTATCTTCATATGAAATTTTAATATCAACAGATAACAATTGGCTTACCACAATATTAAATGCATTTAGATGCTCTATCATCGAGTCTCCATCTTTCATCCTCAGGTTATACAAATTTTTTTGTAGGAATAATTTATTCACCAGAGGCTTAGATTGGTAAAAAGTCCCTAACTTGTCCCACAAAGCTTTCACCGAAGCTTCCCTTGATACATCCAATAATACTGAATCTGAGACACACAATCGTATTGTTCTCTTTGCCTTCTGTTGTGGCCAACCACAACCCCCCTTCCTATTTAGTTTTATTACTAATACTAAATAAGTGGGGACCCTTATCCAAAAAATTAAAAAAATAAATTAGTGCTTGTATTCCCTTTTTGAATAAATCTTACTATCATAAACTTAGGAGAATACTCCAAAAATCTAAAAAAAACTTAAGTTTTATGATAAGTTCGAACAAAAACCATTCTCTCAATAAAGAGTGTCGCATTGCAAAAAGGTAATGGATGCCATCCTACAAATAGAATCCGAAGATTGCGAAATCCCGATGCGAAATCACGCACTAAACACACTCATCACATCGCATGCCTCAAATATCACTTAAGGTAAAATGCCTCAAATCGCCGATATGCGATGGCGCGTCTCGCAAATTTCATTTCACAAAAAACACATGGTAATGGATGATTGCCACACGCAACGGATTAGCGATATTGCGAAGCAAATTGCAAAATCGCCTTATCGCAGATCTTTAGGGCTCGTCGTTCGAATTTTTTTTTCCATAAACCGATGCCCAGTTATGTGTGTTAATGTTAATTTAATGAGTTAGTTGGTAATCATTAATGAAATATGGTTTTGATCTGATCGAAGGGCCATTTCTCGTAGGGTGATATATTTTATAAGATTTCAGCATTTAAAGCTTTCCTGCCACCTTTTTTTTATCATTACTGTTACCTCATTTGTAAACTATAGGAGCAAAAAACAGAGAAGTATACATAGTATTGTTCAGAATATTATGGGAAAGAAGGGTAAAGCTCTGAGTTCTGAAGATAAAGAAATGACGCCCTTATACATAGACACCACCTAAAACATAGATGCCAGCGTTACTACTTGGGAAGGCATGCACAGCATACTCGAGGAAGAAAATCCTAGAGTAATGGAAGTTACAACTACTGCAGACTCACGCGGGTCATCTGAGGCATTGATTACAGAACTAGCATGCTCATTCTTGCACCAGATAGCGGTGAGGCCCAAGATTCCTCCATACATGGACATGGTCAAATGGGTACTAGATAGTCCTGAAATAACGAGCAGAGAATTTAAAAATCAGGACCAAGACCTCACAGAGTCGTTATTTCCACAAAATTTAAGGTTTATATCCTCTAACAAAAAGCACGTAAGAGGCGAAAAATAACACCAGGGAAGCCTAGAGCGAAGAACAGAGGCAGTTTTCGATGTGTGATTAGTACCTAGCGCTAATCATGTATCGCTGGGCAAAACCACTTGATAAGGAAAGCCTCTAATCGCTTAGTCGCCTGTAAGCCCGGAAAATTGTAGGAAAAAATGCTAAAGGTGAAAGGCAAAACCTGAACTCTAAAAACTAGTGGTATTTATCAGGGATATCCTCAAGTGGTATGTAAATTTTTACCAAATGTAGAACATCTATAGACAAGATGGAGACAAAAGGCTCAAGAAAAAGCATAGTCCATCAAGAGGTTAACCAAAGTTGAATTGGGATTCTTACTGAACGTACTTGGTAAAACCACACAGCCAGTGCATGACTCTCAAATGTACCATTAACTCTGCTGAGAAGATGGCGCCAGCACTTTCCGATTCCGTTTTCACATGACAACTAAAGTCGGAAGTCAGCCAACCAACTCTCCTCAAGCAAATTCTGAACGCTTGCACCTACAAGGAACAGATACATAGATAGTTAAATACCAGTTTTAGTTTTAATTTTTTTTTTATTTTTGCCTAAAATGAGGACAGTCATTTAAACCGCATCCTACATTTTTGTAATAAATTATTTTTAGATTTAGCTAGTAATATTTAAACCCTTCTCATGCATTTAGAGAAGGGTCCTGAAATTTGTCAAAAAATTGTCCTCAAAACATGCACTTTTGCACCCCCCGAGGAGGTTTTGATGAATAAATGGAACAAGGTTTATTGATGTCTGCGTTTAATATATACTACTGAAATTGTACTTTTGTACTCTTAGTAGATGTTGGATTAAGAAGAGATAAATCATTATTGCTAAAGCTCATGTGTAGAACTAGTTATAAATGGTACTTTTATCTCTTAACGATTTCTGCTTATGTGTTATGGTGATATTCATGTTCAGTTATTTATATGTGAATGCTTGAATGCTTGAGTTATCATTTGGCACTTCTGTACGGTGATAGCTATTTATTTATCCTTAATATATGAATGACTTATTATGCGATATGTTTTTCACAATTGTTTCGTCTAACTTTTTATACGAAATGGTTTATCTTTATTGAATTCTTTTCTCATAGCAATTAAATGATCTTTGTTACCAATTGCCATTAGAAATTATTTTAGATCGCATATATGAAAGATTAAATCCCGGGTTAGTTTTAGAATTAGATATTTCTATTCATTAGAATATAATTGCATGTTAATAAATTAGATTTAGAATAAAAGCATTTTACTTAGAAATTATTAGAAAGGAAATATCAATTTTCAACACACACACACATATATTGGGAAACTGGTCCCATATCCCTAGTCAGACCCACTATACCAAACTGAAAAGGAGTTGCTAACCAAGGTCTAAACCAGGTGGGTATCCCCCTTGTTGTAGACCCGATTTTCGGGGCTTCAACACCTTCCAATCCAACTTTGCCCAGTCTTCAGTTGACATTACTGTTGGTTTAGTACTTGGATCTACAACGATCCACTAATATTTATCCACTAACAGATCCTCCATATTGAGTTTCCACAACTCAAAACAAATATACACAAAAAATTTCCCCTAGATCCCAAAACTGGAGTGCCAGATTGGTTTTTCAGTATATTCCTTTCAATGCTACAATACATATATACATGCTGAAGCATCCATAAATCCCAATCCATTAACCCTGGATTAGAACATAACCATAGTTCCCTTGATTGAATCTACAAAATGCCCATGGACAGGAAACTATCATGCGTAAAACCATGTGCGAAATCCATGCAAAAAAATCATAGGTAGGTCCACCCACATAATATAGGGTCCAAACAAAATTTCCTAGGGTGCTGCTACAGATCCCATGCAAGGGGACTACTGCCCCCTTGCATACTCCTTGACAGGGGGGGAAACCGCCCCCCTGTGACCCCCCTGCTACGCCCGACGCAACGTACATGGGGAGCTACGCCCCCCATGTGACCCCCCAGCATGTAGGGTAGTCGTGGAAAGAATATAAGACACACTCAACATAAATACTGGCCACAAGTTGTGTTATAAAGCTCCAATAAGTGGTATGGTGTTGTGTCTTTATGGTTGTCATGTCGGTTTTCTTCTTAGTAGGTTGATCATTGTAAATACTACAATGAGCTATGTTATAAAGCTCCATGGGAATTATGTTTTTCTTTCAGCAGTCTTGTTGGTTGTAGGTGTCATTGAACACTGAGGACGGTGTTCCCCCAAAGGGGAGGGTTCTGTAATAACCCTGGTGAAAATTACATGTAAATAAACTAAATAAAGACAAAATAATAATCACAGTTATGGGACACTTATTCCAAGCTGAATGTTGGGAAACAACATCCTAGTGCGGGTGTTTATTTGGTTTATTATGGCTAAGGAAATTGGCAAAGGCAATGGAAAAGGATTTGGAAAGGGAAAATGGCATTTTTGTCAAATTTATTTATGAAAATAATGGAAATTAGGAGAAAAGGAAGGTGAAGGGTCACAAGTTTCATGCGAGAAGGAAAATGGAGGAAAATAATGGAAAATGAAGAAAATAGAGGCCACATTAATAAAAAGTTTTCTAAGGATTAGTTGGTACCTTTTGTCAGTTCAAGTTTGGATCTCTCTCTCTATTCTTTCTCTCTCACACTCTGGACATAGAGTTTTCTTGGAGCACTTTAGCATTGGATCAAGAAAGGAAAAGAGGGAAAAGAGGAAGAAAATATAAAGTACGAAAGAACAAGATCAAGCAACTACAATGGGTTTACTTGTAGGTATCGATTTTCATGTGTGATTTCCTTGCTAGATTTGACATGCATTGTTATGCATGTGTGTTCTTGATTCTCTTTCTGTCATGGGAATTGGTTTTGCCAGGTGTGACAGTGTTCTTCAGCCATGCCTTGAGATTCTCAGATAGCCTTGAGGTGATGGGTTTTGATGTTTTGGTGGAACTGGATTTCTAGATGGATTTAAAGCTGCGTGAGGTGGATCTGTGAAAGGAAAAACACATAGTCTAGTGATCCCTGAACTAGACTATGGATTGTGGTAAAGACACTGGCTTGGTGACCCTTGAACTAGAATGTGGGTTGTGCTAAAGCTAGGTATTGAGTGCCTCGGTGGGACTAGGAATCCTTAAATAGTGAATGGCGATATATATGGTAAAGACTAAAGGTGGTTTCCCTTCAGCAGGCCTAGGAATCCTTGCTGGTGAATGTCAGGATATATGGTAAATTTGGGAGGGTGGTGTACTGATCATGGCCTAGTGACCCCTGAATCAGACTGTGGGTTGCAGTAAATCCTAGAGACTAGGAGGTAGTAAAATTCCTCACGATGTAGGTGGAGAAATCCGGTGGCATCCATGCTCATTTGATTCTCCTTTCGGTTATGAGTCCCAATTCATGCTTGGAATATGGCACGGGGAGGATTGGTTGAAGAGAGATTTGGCTCAACCAATCTATGGTCTGGTGGAACGTGGTAGTCCCATACCAGGTTGGATTTTGCATTCCTCAATAAGAGTTCCTTTCCTTGGTATTTTATGTGTAAATGTCTTGGTTCATTTGTGGCATATATGGATGTTGTATCCTCATTATTTATGTTGTTTATATGTTAGTTATGAATATGTTTTATGACAATGACAATATATGGTTGTCATCATGTTTTGATTTATAAATGAATGAGCAATGAATATATGACCTAATAGATGATAATGCAAAATTTAATGTGATAAGGCACCAATGCTTCTTAGCGATTCTCAAATAAGTATAAGACGCATGTGCTCAGATCTGTTGTTTAGACCTGTAGAATGCATAGTTATGACATGTTTAATGAAATCTCTGTCATGGCTAGTAGGGGTCTAGTCAAGTATTTGTTCAAGAACTTGTATTGGCATCATTGTCTCTATGTTTACATTCATTTATGTAAATTGCGTGAAGTTCTCGACAATGATTGGGTCCTAGTCTTCAAATTTAGCCTTAAATCTCATGGGAGCAGGCTCATGGGAGCATGTGGGACCCTCAGTTTCTTGGAGTGCTTGGCAAGGGAGCGACTAGGGCTCTACGTCCTTGGACTGCACATTTTCCTCAGAGGTTGGTCGCCTGGAAAGGCGGGGTAGCTCTTGGAGGTTCTGTTGGATGTGTGGATAGTCAGTTTGGTTGTGTTTTGTCGGTTCCACTTCCTTAAGGTGACTTAGGAGGTTTAATCAGATCATAGTAGCCTCTCATCACATGTTTACCCTGGTTAGGTAATTACTTGAGTAGATGTGGGAGGAGTGCGTTACAGGGGGGAAGCTACTTATTTGGAGCCCCCCGTGGTGGGGGTTCAGGGGCAACACTCCCAAAGCTAAAAATAGATGAAAATTTTCCTTGTAAAATATTGTAATTTCATAGTCAATCTCGGTCAATAATTAGGCAGATGATATGATAGTAGAAGTTATGTTTAATTTAGGTTTTTTTCCCTAGAGGGAAACCCCTCAGTTTATATGAGGGAATTGTATTGCGTTTGATTATTATTATTCTTAGCAAGAAAGAGAGAGGAGACTGTGTGAGAGCGAAGAGGAAAATACAATGAATCTATTGTAGGTTGTATCTCTTCATTTTGTTGGATAATATAAATAGAAAGACTGGATGTTTCTTTGTGGATGTAGCTCGAATTGGGTGAACCATGTATATCTATGTTTCTCTTTTTCTATGCATTTTTGTATTTGTCTTTCCACAATATTTTGTGTATTTAAATGCTTCGTTAATTGATTTATAATAGGCTTCTCAATGTATATCTCTTCCTCATCCACTCCATTGAGGAAGGTAGTCTTAACATCCATTTGGTGGATCTTCCACCCAAATTGCAGTGCCAATGCTAGTATGGTTCTGATAGAAAAATATCTTGCCACAAGGGAAAATGAATCCTCATAATCAACTCCATCTACATGTAAGAAGCCTTTGGCAAAAAATGTGGCCTTGTACTTCTCAACACTGTGATTAGTTGCATGCTTCACCTTATACACCTACCTGAAGCCAATAAGAAATTTACCCTTAGGTCTAGGCACAACCTCACAAACATAATTCTTCATGATGGATTCATACTCCTCCACCATGGCATATACCCACACTTGCTGGGAATTAGCCTCATCAAATGAAGAAGGCTCAAAATCAATTAGTTTTGTCCTGAGTGCCATATATCAAATATATCTATTTGGTGATCTCCTTTGTCTGCATAAGGGGCTAGGAGCTCCAACATGCTCCTGAGCATCTTGCACCAATCTATCTACCTCCCTAGTTCTCTTCCTCCCTTCCCTAGAAGGCTCTGTGTGAGTGGGTGTCTCCACTCTACTTCCTTTCTTATCCTCCAAATGTGGCCACTCTACAACATCTTGTGGATCTGACTGGGGCTCCTTCATTCGATCTAGAAGATCCTCCTCTAGTGGAATGCTCAACTCTTTCTCTAGAGAGATTCTCATGGCCTTCTCCTCATTAAAGCTCACATCTCTCCTCATCACAATCATCCTAAGTGAAGGTATATACACCCAATAATATGAGGTGTCTTTGTGTATCCTACAAAGATCCCTTTTCTGCAGTAGGCTCCAACATTTTCCTGTTATCTTTGGAGACATGACAATAGACCATGGATCTAAAAATGTGAAAGTGGGATACAACTAGCTTCCTCCCAGAGAAATCCTCTTTAGGTGTGATCATTCCAAGAATTTTTTGAGGGCTCCTGTTCTGCAAATGAACTGTTGTATTGCATGCTTCTTCCCAAAGGTATAATGGAATTCCTTGATCATGCAACATTTCTCTTGCAGACCCTACAATGCGTCTATTTTTTCTCTCTGCCACCCCATTTTGCTGTGGGTTGTGAGGTGTAGTCAAATCCCTTCTAATACCCTCCATGGCACATAATTACTTAAAAGCATTAGACACATATTCTCCTCCATTATCACTTATGGGAATTAATTTTCTATCGAGTCTCATTTTCAACTAAGGATTTGAATTCAAAACTTTGAATAAACATAATATTTCTTCTTCATGAAATATATCTAGCATTTATGGGAACAATCATCTACAAAAATCACATAATACTATGCTTTGCAATTGAGACTATATAAAATGGTCCACACACATCTAAGTGAAATTGCTCCAAGGTGGCTCCAAATCTACTATCTTGGTGTTGGAAGGATGATTTAACATATTTTCCAAGAGTGCATCCCTTGCAAACATCATAATTGATCAAGGGTGAATTTTGGAAGTCTCGTGGTGATCTCTTGCATGATTTTCAAAGCTCGACGGTGTAGGTGTCCCATACGCCTATGCCAAATCTCTCCAACATCTCATACCTGAACATGTTTTACTTTCCTACTCAATGCAATGCATGCATCCATCTCTAACTTGTAGAGAATTTTGACCCGAACACCAATTTGCTTTAATTTTATATAAGAAACATGCTTCAAATAAGATTTCCCCTTACTGAAAACCACATCATATCCATGGTCTTCAAGTACAACTATAGAAACTAGATTTATTTATTTATTTTTTTTTTTTTTTAGACCTAGCACATACATTACATTCTTTAGGTGATGATAGGAGCCTAACTCCCTCTTCAAGGTGACAATGCCATTCCCTTTGGTACTATACCTCCCATCATCTCCAAGTTCTATGTGTAATTGTAAGTCCTTCTTCTACAGGCTACTGAAGGACTCCTTATTTCTCGTCATATGAAATGAAGCACTAGAATCTAAGTACCATACATTGACTT
Source organism: Pinus taeda (assembly GCA_000404065.3). Taxonomy (NCBI): domain Eukaryota; kingdom Viridiplantae; phylum Streptophyta; class Pinopsida; order Pinales; family Pinaceae; genus Pinus; species Pinus taeda. Next base: position 67,965 of record APFE030714737.1, read on the forward strand.
GTATAGTACCTTCCATGCATGCAATGAGGGTGAAATGCAAATCAAATTGTGATGTTAGAGCATCACCTCTTGCTGCTCCTCCAAGATTCTTACTAGATTTATTATGCAGAGACTTGGTTGCACAATATCCATATTCCTGGAAGTTAAAACATTTAATTTTACCAAGGTCTTTCTTCTTTCCATGGTTCTAGCTAGATTCTACCTTGTCTTGGGACTTCTTTCCCTTAGCCTTCTTTCCTTTGCTTACTAGAGAAAAGTTTTATTCCTCATCATATTTGGATGTGAAACCATGTCTAGTGTTTCTTCTAATATCCTCCTAGAAAAAATTAGACCAAAATCTCTCCCAATATGGTAACTTGTCTCTTCCATTAACTAAATCCTGATAGTTATGCTAGGATTTTGGAAGGCCAAGGAGTGCTAACCCCACAAGTTTAGATGGTAACATATTTTATTCTACTCCCACAAATTCATATTGAACTAATATAGGTGGATATTGGTGGCCACCCACCTATTCCACCTAGACCTGCAGTCGGTTTCATCACTTTCCTTGTTTATAGCAACATTCACTATTTTTAGTAGTTTTTCGGGTCTTGAACTTCTAGAGTAGTTTTGACCCCCTAAACAACATTTTTTTGAGGTCCACAATAGGCACATTTCCATAGGTAGGGGTCTTTAGAAAATCCTGTAGTACTTGGAGAGATATTTCTAACAAGGTATTGTATGCGCCAAACAGAGATAATATGACCAAGTTACGACCTCGGGAAGTTGGCTGCCCAACTAACTCAATGGGGCCCACAAACTCTTGTTGTTCCATCTTCTGGGGTTAGGGTTTTTGTTGTTTATGGTTTTCCCTTATTGTTTAATAATAAAAAGGCCCTTGAGCCTCATTGTAACATAGTTCAGAGGCATGTAGCCACCACATCTCTTCTCAGAGATAAGATACCATAACCCCAACTAGTTTATTTCCATTTCTATATGTAAGCATATTTCAATTCTTTGATATTAATGAAATTAAGTTTTATTTCTATTGCATCTATGTGTTTATGTGTATATCTATAGTTTTTTGTGTTCCTGTAGAAGTCCAGATCAGTGGTATTAGAGCAGTCTTCTCCTTCTCTATTTTTCTTTGCATGTCCAGAACAAGGTCAAGGTATAAGGAGTTAGGGCTCAAATCAGTTGAACCTTTGCAAGCACAACGTTGCAAACCCTTACAGCCTCCCATGGTGGAAGAAAAGAAATATGAGGGGGCAAGAGATCCTTTCAAAATATTTCTCGAGGAAACCCTCGAGTGACAAAGGAATGTGATGATGGATAAATTTTCCCAAATCCTTTAGCAGCTACCCACATGTGACACATCTTCATCCAACATCCACTCTGGAGGTGCCACTCCTTTTAAGGTACAAGTTAACTTTTACATTCCCATATTTGAAGGCCATATATATGTAGACATCGTAGATAGATGGTCAAATCTACTGGAAGGATATTTTTCAGTTCATGACTTTTCCAATCAGGAGAAGATTGCTTTTTCACTCCTCAAGGTTACCCCACATGTCACAGACTTGTGGGAAACATACTGTGAACAAAAGAACAAGAGATAATCCTCACTTTTTTTAGCCACACCCACATGGAATTCTTTCCATGATTCCATCAAGGAACAATATTATCCTGTCGGGAGCAATGAAGATATATGCATAAAGTGGACCATGCTCCGGTAGGGAAGGGACAAAAATGTGTTGGAGCTCACAAATGTTTTCCATTCTCTTCGCACAAAGATGGGTATCAAGGACTACGAGCAGAATTTGGTACTCAAGTACCATGGATGTCTACACAAGTACATCTAGAACAAGATGGAGTTCCTGGAAATATCCTCGCTTAACACCCCCTATCGATACACTGTCAAGATCGAGCATCAATTTAAAAAAAAGAAGTGAGACTTTGGATATGAGAATCCAAAGAAAGGGAAAGGCACCCCCAAACTGCAAAACAAAGGAAAAATCCAAGGTAGGGTGACCCAGGACAACCTGCTGAAGTCATAAGAAAATAACAACCCACGAAGAAAAAGAAGGACATAGGGAAATGGTGTGAGTTCCATAAGAGCTCCACTCATAACACAAGTGAGTACCGAGCCAAGAAATCAATGGTGGCTGAGCTGAAGGCTTTAGAATCAGATGCATGTTCCGAATCTGAATTAAAAACTGACAAGGGGAATGATAAAGGGAAGCATATTCTCAATGCAGAGCTTAGTGCTACCTTTTCCACCACCAAGATCCACAAGGAGGAGCCCAAAGATCCAGAGGAAGGGGAGTGGCTCTTCCACTCATAGATGTGGGTGAAGGGTTCTCCATTGTAGTTCATTGTCAAAAACAGGAACCAAAAGAACCTGATTTCAATATAGGTCGTGAAGCGGTCGGGCCTACCGACTACACCACACCTGCAACCATACACCATTGGGTGGATTCACCAAGGGTGAGATCTCTGCGTCAACCAATAGTGCCGCCTTCCCTACAACATCAAGCCATTCATAGATGAGGTACTGTGTGATGTTTCTCCTCTTGAAGTTTGTGATGTATTATTATGCCTACCATACTTGTGGAAGCAACATGTTGTGTATGAGTCTAGGCCTCTCACTGTTATTATTAATTTGGGAAAGAAGTTATACAGGATACCATAGGTAGCACTACCTACCACCATTTATTTGACCATTGCGAAGAAATGTAGTAAGATCATTTCCTAGACTGGGATTTTTTTTTTCCTTATGATTTTCCCTTAGGGCAATAAGAATATTATGTCCGCGACCTCCAGACAGGGCTCCTATACATAACAACAATAGATGGACAAGGTTGTGGAGGAGTATAGGGACATCTTCACCTCACCCATAGGGGTACCCCTACATTGTTAAGTCAAGCACTCCATTGATTTGACCCCAGGTGTGCCACTACCAAATGCACCGATCTATTGACACTTTGTTCTAGTGAACGATGAAATCAAGAGGCAGATTGAGGAAATGTTGCAGAAAGGGGACATCAGGCCAAGTTCATCACCCTATGGGAGCCCGATCGTGTTGGTACATAAGAAGGAGAGGACCTGGAGATTCTATATTGACTATCAGGTATTGAACAAGATCATTGTCTCAAATTGGTATCCAATCCCATGGATTGATGAGCTTTTAGACCAACTCAAGGGGGACAAATATTTAAGAAAGATTTACTTGAAATTCAGTTATCCCCACGAACTGATCAAACCCTCCGATATGTGGAAGACTTCCTTCAAATCCATGGAGGGACTTTTCAAATGGTTGGGCATGCCTTTCGGGTTGAAGAATGCCCCCACAACCTTCATGAGGCTAATGGACGACATCTTGTAACCCTTCACCAACTGATTTGTGGTGGTGTATTTGGATGAAATTATGATCTTCAACCAGATTTGGGAAGAGAACCTCCACCAAATTCGATAGGTCCTCCAAACCTCGCGAAAACACAAGTTGTGTGCCAATTTGGAGAAATGAACTTTTGGTATGACCTAGGTTCAATATCTGGGGTGCATCATTTATAAGTGGGGTGTGCAATTGGACACAACCAAGATACAAGTCATTTAGGATTGGGCAACAATAACCACTCTAACACAGCTCTGCAACTTTCTGGGTCTTACCAATTTCTACTGCAGGTTCGCGTTGGGGTTGTCTCATATCACTTAGCCTTTAAGTAAAGTCACCAAGGAAGGAGCAAAAGAAACTTTATTTTGGTCTGAATCCCAATAGAAGGCATTTTCTGAGTTGAAGTATCGCCTCTTCTCTACACCAATTCTCACATTACTAGACCTACAACAACCATTTGAGATTGAGACAGATGCCTTCGACTGTGCTATTGGTGCAGTTCTTACTCAACAGGGGCATCGAGTGGCATATCAGAACGAGACACTTTCAGAAACAGTCCGAAAGTATCCCACTTGTGACAAAGAGATTTATTCCATTGTGCAGGCTTGCCGACAATGGAAGCATTAAATTATGGGGAAGGAACCAATCATCCACATAGACCACCGACCCCTACAGTTCATACAAAAACAAGGGAAGTTGTAGAATGATTTCCATTAGAAATGGTCCACATGCCTACAATGATTCCATTTGAACATTAAGCACAAGAAGGGAAGCACCAACAACATTTTAGACTACCTCAACCAACCACGGGTCATGGCGTTGACCACTGTGCTCAACTCTTGTGGGTACGAGACTACGAGGTGGCCACATCTTTGCAAGAGCGATCTAGAATTTGGAAATGCATACCAAACGCTCCTAGAAGGCAAGAAAGTTCTAAATTTTCACCTCTAGGATGCACTGTTATGCCACCTGTGACATCTCTGTGTTCCTTCAAGCGAGTGTGCTATGATTATTTGGGAGGCGCACTACAGTTGGGTCACCAGACATTTAGAGGTAGAAAAAAAAATCGTAGTACTATAGAAGTAGTTTTATTGGTCAAAGCTTCAAAAAATGTTGGGAAGTACATTAGATCTTGCACCATTGCCAAACTGACCATCAAGAAGCAAGGCCTATATATTCCTCCGCCTACTCCTATTCTACTTTGGGAATCCATCTCCATGGATTACATGTTGGGCCTTTCTTCTCCTAATCATTGCAATGACTGCTTTTTTGTGGTCATCGATAGATTCTCTAAGATGGCCATTCTGGTGGTCTACAAGAAGAGTATCACAGCAGAAGCCACTACTAAGATCTTCCTTAAACGAGTGCTGGTACACTTTGGGACCCGACAATCCATTATATTAGATTGGGACAATAGGTTCCTAAGTACTTTTTTGGTCAATTCTCTGGTCGATACTGGATACCAAGCTCACTAAGTTCACGACTTTCCACCCACAAACTAATGGCCAAATAAAGGTCATCAATAGGATGATCATACAAATTTTGTGCATGTACAACTCGAAGAATCCACACACATGAGATGAAAGCCTCCCCTCTGTCCAACACAACTACAACAAATATCTCCATAGCTCAGCTGGTCATAGCCCTTTTCAGGTGGGATTAGGATTCCAACCACTATGTCCCATTGATATAGCCATACCATTTGCAGCTACTTAGGCAGGTTCGACTCATGTCTAGTCTGAAGATGATAGCCTTAACAACTTCAGTGAGCGAATTCATTACATCCACCATCAGGTCCATGAAATATTGGACAAAGCCAATGTTAAGTACAAACAGCGACATGGTCAACATTGGGTGCCACACAAGTTCTAGGTGGGCAACAAAGTTTGGCTACATCTACAGAAGGAACACCTCACTGGACCCCATCGCAAGCTTCACCTGCTCTGATATGGGTTGTACACCATCACCAAAGCTATAACAGAAAATGCCTTCAAGCTCATCATTCCACCATTCCTTGGCCTGCACGCAATATTCAATGTGGACCACCTTCAACCATACTTTCCACCATTGCTAGACACATCCGACATTGCCGAACAAATCACACTAATGGAGTTAAAACCAAAATACATGGAAAAAGCCAAAAATGATTGGATCATGGACACATAGGTCAAGAACACTCTCCAACAGAGGATCCAACTATATCGAGTTGTCAAAGTGGGCCAACTCCTTCACTAGGGAAAGTGGTTCACCAACGACCAGGTTCACCAGAAATTTCCTCACCTCATGGAGGCTCTGGATTCAATGGGGACCATTGCTTCCTAAAAAAAGAGTACTGATCCAAGTGGATATTGGTGGACACCCACCTATTCCACCTAGACCTCCAGTCAATTTCATTAGTTTCCTTGTTCATAGCAACATTTACTATTTTTAGCATTTTTTTAGGTCGTGAACTTCAGGAGCATTTTTGACCCCCTAAACGACACTTTTTTGATGTTCACAAAAAAACCTATTATAAATTATGTAGTACTCAAATATATATTTCCAACAAGGTATTGTAGACACCAAACAAAGATAATATGACCAAGTTACGACCTTGGGAAGTTGGGTGCCCAACTAACCCCAATGGGGCCCACAAACTCTTGGCATTCCATCTCCTGGGGTTATGGTTTTGGTTATTTAGGGTTTTCCCTTGTTGTTCAATAATAAAAATTCCCTTGAGCCTCATTCTAACATAGTTCAGAGGCATGTATCCACCACATCTCTTCTCAAAGATAAACTACCAGTGTCTGAGCTAGTTTATTTCCATTTTTATATCTAAGAATATTTCAGTTCTTTGATATTAATGAAATAAAGTTTTATTTTTGCTGAATTTCTATGCTTGTGTATATATTTATTTTTTTGTGTTCCTACATAAGCCTGGATCATGAACCTAAGTGAATCTGGATAGGTATTGAACAAGAATTTCATTTTTACACATTCAAATGTTACAGAGCTTGTATCTCAATGCCAATTTCCTGGAATCGTTGCTGCTTCGGAATAGATCCGTGAGATTTTTCCACATTTAAAAATAAATATTCTTTCCATGCAAATTCAAAACCACATGATCTTTCACACCCTCCAAAATAATCCTCTTAGATTTTGCTGTGTCTTTCTTCCACTAAGAAAGTGCTTGTGCATTAGATACTGCTAGTTTTAGAATATCATTTTTTGTGTACTCTAATAGCCCATTGTCATCCAGGACATCTTCCATAATGTATTTCCAAGCATAAAAATTCAAGGTTCCCTCCAATGCACACTCAAGCCTCAATCCATTGAAAGACATTTTTCTTGCATTGAAGAAGATCTGCACCAAAACCTCTACAAATGGAAATTTTTTTGAGAGAAGATATGGAACCTAGTTTCTATGTAGTCTTAAAGAGCTTTGATACCATGTAGAAATAGCTCAAAATTTATAGCTTCTAATGAATTTAGACTAAAAACAATAGACACAAATTTCTTCTACTCAATCTGCGGAAAGGAAAACATACAATCGAAACACATGCAATAACATGAAACCATCCAATCACAATGAACATAATATTTTTACTGGGGATCCCATCTAGGAAAATCCCTACCTTTGTTTTGCAATAAATAGGATGAGAATATGGATCAATTAAAATGACAACTTCAATCCTTGAAGCACCACCTACACTGCAATACCGATCTCCTACTCTCTGACCTGCTGTGAGAAACACTTAGCTAAAATAGGCCTCAACCTTCCTCCAATTTCCTTGCGCAATCCTTGTGGAAATTAGCTCCTAAAATATAGGAGAATTCCCTAATTCCTTGCTCAAATCATGAAGGAATTGATCACCTGCTCTAATGAAAATATGTACACTCAACCAATATATAATTGAAAATCAAAATGTGCCTTTTCCTCCACCTGAACTAGGCAATTCTAATTGCATTCATGACTAGGGATATTTTTAGTAAATTGACCAGTTAACTGAGAGATCAATGAGTTAATAACACTTACTACTACTTAACTGAACTCCTACTGACTCTAGCCTAGACTATAGATCAGATAACTGAGTTTAAATAACAATAACTCCACTAGATTGCTATATTTTAACAATAAAATCATGCACAACTCTACTTCTAGCCTACAAAATTGAATTGATTGATTAAAATGAGTGATTTGGCCATGTCACTCCTGCTAACTGCAACTAAATACACCCTGATGGTGTAAAAATTCAAATTTATCCATTTAAATAAGGCATAAGTCAAATGAAGCCTTTTTCTTGCTATAATTCAACGCCTATCGACGATGCTGCTGTCACACAAGAACCAACATCTGAGATAGTGCCAACAATGGAGAAAGCGAATGGAGAGATGCTCCAAGAAACTACTAAAACTGTTGCTGTAACAATAATAGAAACAACTTAGTTAAAACCTAAGGAGCCATTGAATTCAACATTTTTGATTAAGAAATTGAAGAAGTGGAGGAAATTAACAATCTTGCTGAACACTGAAGCTATTCCTCTAAAACAACATAAGGAATTTGTTGATAATTTGAAGAGGACATGGGCTAAAAAATTGAATGTTTAGGACTTGGTTAGGATTCAAAAATAAAGGAAGCAAGAATTGTTTCAAGTGGACTAATTTAAAAATGAATTACAAATATTACAACAGGTAAAGGAGTCTATGTATGCATTTATTCACAATATATTAAGCTACAAGCCTCCTTCTTCGTCCAATCCCTTGTTTTTGCAAGAAAAGTGATTCCTTTTTTAATTGAAAACACTTAAGGAGAACTGACCATATGAGGTAAGTGAGGATCAATTATTTATGGAAACTCTCCAGAAGGCCACTTTTCTAGAACAAAATCTATTGTGTGAACTATTTCTGCATGACTATGTTTGTTTTGGTGAAACATCTCTTAACCTCACACCATATGTTGGAGATGTTTAGTTGAAATCCTTTTTTTCTTTTGTGAAAAATCATGTTAGTTGGAAGGTTTACCATGATACTATAACAAATAACAAAGAAAGGATGAAATTTCTTATTTGAAACGAACACGTGTCTACTGAAAGAGTCTCTAGGCTACATAACAAGATATGGCAACATCTAGACACCAAGAAGATGCCAATGGAGTTTAAAAACAAGGTTTTGGAATGTTTTATTAGATGCATTAGAGGGATGAGACAATATGCATTGTATGGGAGTAGACTTAGATGGGATTCATGGAGGAAGGAGTTAAGAGATGAGGTCTCTTATTGTTTTCTGAATTTTAACTAGGCACTCTTTATGGTTTTTCAGTAAGTGGAGTGCATTAGGAGATGTGGGACTGATTGGCTTGGAATTAGGTTAAAATTTATTCTTATTTGGATCCATACCTATTAGTATACTAATGCATATCATCCTTACTGATATATTATGGTAAATGGAACTGGTACTTTCTCGAGGCTACAAAACAGATGTAGAAGATACTGCAGGAACTTACAATTTTTTAGACTTTCATTCTCAACACATTAGGAACCAGTTATAAGGGTTTGCATGAGATCATGCATATACTTAAGTTGGGGACAAATGTTGGGACGCGAAATTGACATCTTTTTGAACTCATTTTCCTACCTTTTCTTTACCCTATTTTATTCTCGAGACGATACTCTGCCACTGTAACAACCATTATTAGCCTAGGTATGTCTCTTTTCATATGTCATACTTATGATCCAATTATACTTGTAATTTGTCATGTTTACTATTGTTTTAGTCTATTTTTCACATAAAACTATCAATTGGACTATTAAAGGGTTTTTGGTTTGTTAAGATGTTGTTGCAAGATTACACTATCTAATTTTTCCTTGCCAAGGATAGGACAAGGACTCATTAAGAATTTCTATTACACATGAAGATATATTTTGGACGTGATGACATCCTTCAATAAGTTATGAAGATCAATTTGGAAAGCATCTGGTTGAAAGATAGTTCGACTGTTAAAGGAGAAGTTTATGGACAACACAATTGAAACAATTAGGATTTTGTATTGATAATTATTGTACTTTGGAAAAGATGTTATATATTTGTCCTAACCATGGAAATTTTTATCAAGTTGTTAATATGTATTCTCAAATTAGATCACATGAGATTCAATAGATTCTTATGACCATCTTATCACTGTAATATGAAATTATAAATAGGTGTACTCTCTGCCCATGTGGGATAGACATATAGAAATATATAGAAAATCATTGATGGGGAGAGCACGATCATTTCAATCTTGTATGTTTCATTAATTAAATCTCTATCATCCATGTTTCCATACCTTTTTGTTGACTAGCTTATGGGTTTTGTAGTGTACCAGCCACTGCTAGGTGTTATCCTCCACAATGTCCCAAGCTGATGAGGAGATCGACGAAGGTAACCACAAACCAAGATTTTAGTTTGGTAGATAGCCCTACCAAACCAGAGAGGGCTCTCTCTATGAAATCACAACCAAGAGATGATTGGAATGCAAAGAATTTTAGGCTAGATAGATAGGCTCAGGTAGGTTTGGAAAATTTAGGGTTTTGTTGTTGGATAAGGGAGAAAAACCAGGTAGCTAGGTCAACAGGATCAAAGGATTACAACAAAAAATATATAAAGGAGCAAGGTAGAAATACTTTTGTGATGGATCTTAGGGTTTTTTGGTGTAATGTATTGTTCACAAGAAGCTAAATGTCTTAATGAGCATGAAACATGAATTCATTAAGAAATAAAGAAAGTAACACATAATGATTTTCCATCAAAACATAGCTTAATATAAAGAATTATGTTTATAAACTGTAAGGAAAACCATTGAAGAGTTTATGAATGGAAAGAAAATATGAATACATTCCATATAAATCTATAACAGAGAAAAAAAAAAATCACAAACTTACTGCATATGAATTCCTAGATAATAGCTGCAAACTGTATCCTTTGATTTCCAAAAAATATCCAAGTGCAAGCTACAATAGTTCTCTCCTCTGATGTCCCACCTATTCTATGACTGAGAAAATGATACATAAAGACCAAAAAACCTCTCCCCACTCTCAGGGGTCAAATCCATGACTCCAGGAACTGTTCCATGAGGTATTCTAACACAACCCTAATGTCTAGGGAAGTTAAAAACAACTTATACAATTAACTTTGACTACAACCTCTCTCATAAATGAGGCCAAATTTACATCAAAAAAAGGCTAACCACTCATTAATACATCATATTTACATTTCCTATTACCCTCACATTCATCTATTTCACCATTTTTACTTTTACCAAAGTCGAACTAGGAATTACAAAAAAACTACACAGTGAAAATTTTACAAAAATCTTAGAAATTTCCAGGTACACAACGAGCTATTGGAGGTCATTTTTTAGTGCCTTTCTGATATCCAAATCTAGATCTGAATCCTGTTATCAAAAGAGGAGAGAGTTTAGATGTCTTTAGAGTATTTGTGCACTCAAAATGACTCATTCTTGGCTGAGATATGGCCATTCTCCCAAGGTGTCTCCAGGTGTGGAGCGAAATGAAAAAAGAGAGGCAGAAAGGTGATTTTTGGCCTCCTTTTTGCAAACTTCTAAAAAACATAGCCCTAGATTAGGAAATTGAGAAATTGGGTTTTTATAGGGAGTCATAATCTTTCCAAAAATGCTGATTTTCAATAATTTGGAGCCTTGAGGAAAAAGCAGAGTGTGAGCTCGCTGCTCACCTGGACAAAAAAATGCCAAAACTTGTAAATTTGCACTAGTGTGCACCTAAAAGCAAAAATTTCTCAAAATTCTCCCAGAATTTGTCCAAAGATACCTGATGAGGTTTTTTATGCAACCATGGATGCATTAGAAAGCAACTCTAACTTACCCTTCTCCTCTTGGCTGATTAGGGTTTCCTTGAGTTTGGCCTTCAACTGCTTGATTTTGACCTTGACACCCTGATTCCTTGTGTAATAATTGATGGCCATCCTCCTTTGGAAATTTTTATCCTTGTTAGCCTTGTCAAGGAGTTCTCAAGGTGGCAATTGATCTTGTCAAGCCAAAACTCCATGTCTTCATTTATTTCCATGGTAATCCTCTCCTCAAAGGTCAATTCTTCCATTGGTGGCCTTTGTTCTCTTTCTCTCTAAAGTGCCTTCCTAAGACACATTGTTCTTGGTATGTTTCTTGCCACATTTCCTTCATGTTTTTGAGTGTCATCATGGTTCACTAGTGCCTTGCCTTTTCTATCTTGTTTCTTTGCTTTGAATTGTTCTTTCTCCATGGCTAGTTTTTTTGCCTTAAGTTGACTATTTTCTTGCTCAAGGAATGAAATGATGAATTTGTCCCTTGTCAAATTATCCTTAAGCTCCATGATCTGAGAATCCTTCTCTTTGATGACTTGTTGAAGAGTTTGATGCTCATATTGTGTCTCCAAGTCAAATAGGTAAAAATCATGCTCAATGGGCTCCTCATCATTCAAAGAGGTCTCATGATGTGATGGTGATCCCTGTTTTGTTGATGTAGTAGGCTTGGCCCCTTCCTCAATTTGAGGATAAAACACAAACCTTCTACCTATCTGATATGTCTTGGTCACCTCGGGCCTAGGTGCCTTAGAAACCTCATCATTCTTGCTTGATTACCCCACCTCCGTTGATTGTGTTGACATGGTTTTGTGTTGGCTTGGTGAAGTGGCTATATGCATTTTCAAGGCCGCCTCAATGAAAGTGTCCCATGTCATGTTATTCTCTGTAAACTGATGGATAACTATAACCTTTATCAAGCTATGGTGAAAGAGGCTGGGATAATGCATTTTTCCTTTCAATTGCACCCTTTCAGACATTTTGGTTAAGCTCCTATACAAGTAACTACACATATTGAGAGACTTGGCTGTTGTAAAGTGCATGAGAAGCCTTATGTGGTATTGATATAACTTGGAAAATATTCCCTCACATGTAAAGAATTTCATGACAACCTTCATTAATGGTGCATATCTCTCCAAAAAGTATGTGTATGGGAAAACATGTGAGTGAGCTCCTTTGTACTCTGATTTCAAGTAGGGTTTGTACTCTTCTAGGTCTAGGTTCATGCCTTTGAACCAGTTTTCACGATGATTTGGTATGTCTGTAGCTTGAGAGATGGAATTCACTAAAAAAATGAAATCAATCCCTGCATGGTGATCTTGTCTTCCTTCAAGGTGAGGGAAAATATACCTGTGAGATGCTCATGGTGACCTACTTCTTGCACTTTTTGACAAAACCCTAAAAAATTGACATCTTCAAAGAATTTCTTGACAAAAGGGAAGGAGGTGATTTCATTGCAATTAGAGGGATCAAAACTTAGTATTTTCCCCCCTTGTTGTATTTTCTCTTCTTTGATGGTGGTGAGTTAGGCTCCATACTTCAAACCCTAGGTGAAAGGTAGGCAAAAACAATGAAATTTGTCGTTGTGAGGGAATGAGGGGGTATGAAGGAATTGGGACTTGCCTAAATTTTTGAGAAATTTAGGAGGGTAGGGGATGATGTTAGTGAGTAGGGGAAAAATGGATTTTGGGAAATGAGTGAGGGGAGTGTCATGCGGAAAGAGTTATTTTTGCGGACAAAACTAACCTCTCTAGGAGTCTAAGACTCTCTAGTGACAAACAAGACAATTAAGAGAAATCCTTCTCTAAACATACATTATTTCATGAGAAACCAAGTGTTTTTCGATCCTACCTCAAGTCAACGCTCATTGTAGCAGTCCAGCCTCGCTGATCCGGATCAGCTCCTCCTTCACTTTGAAACCTGCATACACTAACAATCAAACGATTACATAACACTTGAATATTCCATAAAACAAAGCATATTCAACATAT